>CM034353.1:89944081-90052426 GCA_019925275.1 Mytilus edulis | reverse complement strand
TCCTGAGGTCCCAAATTTATAGAAATTTAAATCCCGTCATCCTGAAATTCAACTTTAAAGTAAAGTAGATTTCAATTTATGAGTGTAAAGAGTAAAGATAGTTATCCTGATTTAAAAATATATAATTGTACAGTCTTCATTTTTAATGTGGGTTCGTGGTCTAGTGGTTAAGACCAATGGCTACAGTGCTGAAGGTCTCGAGTTTGATTCTCACTCGAGACGTAGAATTTTCAGTACATCAGTAGGGTGATTTTCACACTCCCACACACATCTCTGGTATCCAAACCAGAGTTTAAACTAGATTGGATACTTAGGGGGCCTCGGTAGGTCAAAGATGTTCCCAGGTGGCTTCAGGAGATCAATCTTTTGAAATCTCTTCGGGTTGTCTGTTCCCACCGAGAAGCCTGGTGGTTCTCTTCAAGTACTTCGGCTTCCTCCACCATAATAACAGACTTCCCGGTGTCCTACACGCTCCCTTGGGCAGTGTTTGGTTGGGGATTGTTCTGGTGGTGGGTTAATAATCTAAAGGACACATATCCATTAATCCTTAGGGAGTGTACATGGTTCTGCTGTACCCTTGCAGTCAATCAAGGGGTGCATCTACACTGGGGAAATCTCGAAGTACATACATACATTGGTTGCAAATATTATGTCCCTGCCATAAGGCCTATGCAGCACAGTCCTTGTTGTCTTAAATGTTTTTATTGCATTGTTTGCCAATATTGTGGAAAGTGGTGTTTCACATTAATCTATCAATCTAACATATATATATATTTAATTTTTCAATTTCACAGTATTGAGTATTAAATATAGTTTATTACCATATTATACATATTATATAGATTAAAATATCTTTAAAGAACATGCTTAATTCAAACTGATTGAAATCAATTGTGTTTGTGAAGTACAAATTAATTGATAAATAGGAGTATTATAGTCTGTTTTGCTTTGGTCTAGATTGCAATTAGCATGATTAAAGATAAATTAAAAAAATAATATTTGAACTATATATTAGAAGTTTGTTGACATTCGCTTCATTGAAATTGAAGACTGTATATATATCTTTAAATCAGGATAACTATCTTTAATCTTTATACCCTCATAAATTGCAATCTACTTTACTTTAAAGTCAATATTTTTTTTAAAAGTACATTATTTTATAAAAGTATTTAAATGCTCTGCTACCACTCATTTCAAAGGAGAATGAAAATGTATAATCCTATGATCATCATGATAATCTGGGAGGTTTTATCCTTACATCTGCATTATAATGATATAAATTGAATACTCAATATATTTTTACAGTTAGAATAAACATGATAAATAATATTTTACTTTTCTGACTAAGTTCTAAATGAAGTACTTGTTAGCAAACATAATTAGAATGAGCTTATACATTACATTATCACTATAGATACATATATATTCACCTGAAATATTAAAATAAGTGTAATTTTCATTGTCATTAATTTATATTCTTAGTACATAATTTCATAATGGTTTTACATATAATCAATGGTTCAAACTGAATTTATAATGTTTTGTATTTCAAACCTTGTAATATTTCAAACAAAAATTGCTTCTACAGGTTTTACATTTTCAATTGTAAATGTAAATAAAAGTCTCGAAGAATGAAACATGTATACAGAAGTTAGGATTGCAAGATATAACCAAAATAACGAATGACGTCCAGACTTATCTCAGTCTAAAGATGTTTGAGCTATAAAAAGTCATGACAAAAAACTTAAAATCTCATCTCAGGAAAACATACAATTATTTGTGATTGTAAGGCATGCATGTATATGTAACTTATGTTTGTACATTTTTTTTTGCAGTACGATAAACTTACAGTATGCAATATATATATAAAGAAAGTAGCTGAAGGATATCATTTAATAAGAAATATGGAAACTAGTCATGCTAGTGAACTAGAATTGTCTTGTGAGAACATTGGTGTTAATTTAAAGAATGAGGACAATAACAGTGAAAGGGATGATGAAAATAGATTTGAAATGTATATTACACCATGTAATGATGGGACACCTGACAGTTTGAATGATGCAGACACTGGATGTGTGTTCAATTCTAATATACCACAAACTAGGTCTGCAGATGTTTTATCTACAAAAATGACAAATGTGAATCATTTTAAAAACAGTGTTAAAACTAAAAATCAGTTTTCTAATTCATCAAAACTTTTATACAATAAAATAAGACAGCAATCAAAAGCTGTATCAGGGATGTGTAATCTGACCACATCTGAGTTACCTCCCTTTCCAATATCACTTGTTATAACTCATCCTACATTTGAATTCATGGAAATAAGACTACCTTTACTACACACTTTCACCGACTCAACAGCAAATACTACTCACACTGTTATAGACGAACATGGCCTTTTAGAAGGTCAGCAATTCAAATATAAACAGCCATTGTCTGATATAGATATTATAATTTGTCCAGCAAATGACACTTTACTTGAGGACTTTAAACATAGCCTAACTAGTGAGGAATTTCAGTTTAAAATAAGACAACATTGTTATCGCAATGATCTTACCGTTAAGGAAAAAGATGAAAATTTATATGAAATGGCGGAGAAAGAGTGCTCGTTACTATTAGCCCCTGACAATATTAAACAGGATATAATAATTCAGAATCAAGATGTGGTTGACAATTTTATGAAGAAAAGAAATGACTTTTGCGGGGAACATTCTTATACCCTACCTCCTGGGAAACTTTTGATTGGTCGATCTTCAAGTGGTGAATGGTTGATAAGTTGTTCCCAGCCTAATAAAACTGTTAAATTCAAAGACACTAAGATACCAAAATGGCCAAGAAAGGAAAATATACTTCACAAAAAACTCTATTCGGATAGTTTACAAAATATTGAAAAAGAGAAGACTGAAGCTGCATTAAGCATCAAGTCAGAGTCTCCTCAGAAAGACCCATCATCCAGTAGTTACATTTGTATTGAAAATCTTAGTTGTATGACTAAAGAGAATCTTCCCTGTTATAAAGAATCAGTACTGAAAGAAAGTACAGGTAAATATTATATAACTCACAGCAACATCAATTCATTTAACAAATTTTTCACCATTGAAATTTAAATAAGATGAAATTTATATGATTTAGAACTAATTTCTGTTAAAAAAATCTAATTAAGCTATCATTTATATAAATACATGTACACAGGTCACTTATGTTGACATGTTCATGTTTAAGATCCTGAACTGAGTGAGTGATACAGTCATACAGATACACATGTTTATACTGTAAATATAAAACAAGTTTTTAATTTCTTTTAACTCAGTTTCATCCGAATATTGGCAGCTACATGATGTTTTATAGATGATGATTTTATTTTCACAGATTATCAGTTCTACAAAGTATTTGAGGGGGGGGGGGGGGGGGGGGGATTAAAAGCTACAATATAAATCACAGTTTCAATATCTGAATATCTTGGAAGTTATATGAGTGACTATTAAGAACAACTGATTTAGAATATTTCATAAGAAATGTGTTATGAAAATTTTTCACAGTTAAGTCGCAGATAAAACATGTAAAAACAATCTATGATATTGATTACTCAAAACTTACACTAAACATGCTTAATGTAGATTGTGAAGAAGAAAAAAAAACATACCAATGACATACTATTAGTTCTTATTGAATAAAAGGGGAGATAAATCCATTTCTTAACATATTGATAATGGCTGTTGTCTGCTCTATGGTCGGGTTGTTGTCTGTGGCACATTCCCCATTTCTATTCTCAATTTAATCATGTTTTTCAAACAATTAAAATAAAATTTCCATACATTGAATTTTCTTTTGTCTTTGTTAGTACCTTGATGCTTACTTTTATATTTTATATATAAAGAACAATTTCCAAGTTCTAATTCCTGTTGGCTTTTTCAGATTCATATAGTTGCTCAGAGCTAGAAAGTTAAATTATTGTCACTTTTTTCAGACAAGATACAGAACTATCAACCAACCATAGAATATAAAAACCAAACAGACACAATTGATACTTCTATTCAACCAATACCAGTACCAGTAATGATGGTGTGTAAAGAAGGAGACTCATTGAAAGTTATACAGGTACCAGTTAAAACAGAAAACCAGCTAGGGGAGGAAAATAACATATACCACTTAAATACATGTAACAGTTCTGAAAGTGAAAGTACAATCAAAGTGAAAGTAGAAACAGTTGATACTGGTTATGATACAGGTCAGACATGTGCATATGGTAAAGATATACAAGATGACAATTCTCCTCTGATTGTGAGATTTCCCAACTTTGAACAGTTTAGCAACATTGAAAATAAACATACATCAAGCAGTGTAGAATCTAAAGTTGGCCACAAAAGAAAGTCAACTGCAGATTACCATCAGTTTAACAAAAAATGTAATTCAGTAAGCACACAGGTAAGTGCCAGATATTGCACGTTTACAGAGGTAGAAATGCCCTTAACTGTCAGGCGTCAAAGAGTCATTTTTGACTACCAATTTGAAATTAACTAAAATATTGTGATTTTTCAAAATACCCTTATAAACATGATTTGCAGAGGTCTCAAATATTTATCTGTTTACAGTTACCATTATTTTTGGGAAGAGTAAAACATGATTTGTCACGATCAGTTGATATTTTTTAATGTCTTTAAGAAAAAGTAAACTGTTTATCATCATGCATTCACCAAAAATTACCTTTAACATCATATAGCAAGATTTTTTTTACTGTTATTCGTCTTGAAGGTCCCCCATTAAGACACCTGTGTACACAGTAGATAATAAATCTATTTGAAGTGCATCATATAGATAGACAATACTTGTTAGTATGGCCATATGCATATATTTTTATACGACCGCAAAAATTTTAATTTTTTGGTCGTATATTGCTATCACGTTGGCATCGTCGTCTTCGTAGTCGTCGGCCGAATACTTTTAGTTTTCGCACTCTTACTTTAGTAAAAGTGAATAGAAATCAATGAAATTTTAACACAAGGTTTATGACCACAAAAGGAAGGTTGGGATTGATTTTGGGAGTTGAGGTCACAACAGTTTATGAATTAGGGGCCAAAAAGGGGCCCAAATAAGCATTATTTTTGGTTTTCGCACCATAACTTTAGTATAAGTAAATAGAAATCTATGAAATTTAAACACAAGGTTTATGACCATAACAGGAAGGTTGGGTTTGATTTTGGGAGTTTTGGTCCCAACAGTTTAGGAATAAGGGGCCCAAAGGGTCCAAAATTGAACTTTGTGTGATTTCATCAAAAATTGAATAATTGGGGTTCTTTGATATGCCGAATCTAACTATGTATGTAGATTCTTAATTTTTGGTCCCGTTTTCAAATTGGTCTACATTAAGGTCCAAAGGGTCCAAAATTAAACTTAGTTTGATTTTAACAAAAATTGACTCCTTAAGGTTCTTTAATATGCTGAATTTAAAAATGTACTTAGATTTTTAATTATTGGCCTAGTTTTCAAGTTGGTCCAAATGGGGTCCAAAATTAAACTTTGTTTGATTTCATCAAAAATTGAATAAATGGGTTCTTTGATATGCCAAATCTAACTGTTTATGTAGATTCTTAATTTTTGGTCCAGTTTTCAAATTGGTCTACATTAAGGTCCAAAGGGTCCAAAATTAAACTAAGTTTGATTTTAACAAAAATTAAATTATTGGGCTTATTTGATATGCTTTATCTAAACATGTACTTTGATTTTTGATTATGGGCCCAGTTTTCAAGTTGGTCCAAAATCAGGATTCCATATCAAGTATTGTGCAATAGCAAGAAATTTTCAATTGCACAGTATTGCACAATAGCAAGAAATATCTAATTGCACAATATTGTGCAATAGCAATTAATTTTCAATTTGAGTTATCTTTCTTTGTATAGAATAGTAGTTGATAATATATGTTGGAAATTTTTAAGTTCATTAGACCACATTCATTCTGTGTCAGAAACCTATGCTGTGTCAACTATTTAATTTTAGATTTAAATAAGTTTGAAGAAGAAATCTTTAATTGATTTGTAAAATCTTGACATTTGTTTTGTGTAATAAACCCATACACAATCCAAATTCAGAGCTGTATCATGCTTAAATGTTTTGTCCATACCTTCCCCAACTGTTCAGGGATCGACTTCTGCGGTCGTATAAAACTGCGCCCTGTGAAGCACCTGGTTTTAACTTATTGACAAATTTTTGTAAATCAACTGAATTTCAAAATGTTTAGTGAAAATCTCTGAACACAAACCACTTAAAAACTCTACTAAATATATATGTATATAGATTGGAATTCAGGTGCATGAATAGGAAAGAATGAAAATATATAATGTGTATTACTATAGACAATATGTCTGCTCTATGGTCGGGTTGTTGTCTCTTTGACACATTCCCCATTTCAATTCTCAATTTTAATAATTGTGAATTATCATTATCCATTTTGAACAATGTAATCAAAAACTTATTTAAATGTTTTTTCTTGATTCTTCTAAATGTGTATTTTAAATATATCAAATCACTAAACATGCCAAAGAGTAAAAACATATGCCCAAATTAATTTCAATAACTGTATAAAGGGAAACAACTCAATCTTAAAAATATATCAAAATATTCATCTCTCATGTTATAGATGTAAAATAGGAGTCCAGTTAGATGGTTAGAAAAAAATGTAATGGTTTTTTTTTCACCACATCTTTAATAATATAATTACATTTCTATGAAAATCTTAATGGCAAATAACTTCTTAATAATAGCAATATGTTTAATATTGCATAAAGATTATATTTTAAGCTACACATGATATCCAATGAACATGATCATTATTTTATATATGATAAACAATGAACTTTTATTTTATAATAATCAGCAAAGAAATGGTGAATTTTGAATGTTTAGTTGTGTTACCGACATGTACATTTACATCATTTATGTATATCCCTTCAACTTTGAATATTAGTAAAAACATGAAAATAAAGAGATGTAGATTGATTGCAAATGAGACAACTATTAGTTAAGACTCAATAACAAAAATATAAATAAATACATCTTTAAAAATCCCAAAGAAGACACAATGTGAAACAATTTAAAAGAGAAAACCAACAGCCATCATGTAAATGATGTCTGGTAGTTGAAAATAAACGGTAATCAAACTGGACAAAAATTTTGCAGATCATGAACTATTTGGTAATTAACATAATCTTACTGTTCAGTGTGAACCAATGCTCTGTGTTGAAGTCCATACTTTGACCTATTATGTTGTTTGTTTTTTTTTACAATTTGTGACTTGGATGGAAAGTTGTCTCAATGGTACTCATACCACATCTTCTTATATCAATATACTTCAAATTACGTAAAATACATGTACTGGAAAAGAATTTTCACACATGACAGTTTGGGTTAAACTAGTTTTGCAATATGTAACTACAGCCAATTTAATGAAAATTGTCCTAATACGATTTGCCTTTGTTTGTAAGCCGAGTATTAGGTTCACACAATCAAAATTGTACTTTCTTCTTAAATCTTGCATATCATGATATATCCTATAAAGGTGTTATGTTAATATTAAAAGTATAATTTATATATTGAGATATGATTTCAGGTTCCTTTACAAACAGATCTGGTTACCAAAAACGGTTCCCACACAGAAGAAAAAGGTAAAAATTTATTTTACCAAATTGCTCGTTATATCCTCAGGATGAAATGAATAATTTTAGTCGAAGCTATCCGGAGACTCCATATGAGAGTTATCCCCCCTTTTGTATATGATATAACTGATTTGCATTTCTAACTGGTAAATGATAAGTGACATAGGCCTAGGGTCTTTTGATTTGAGGTCCTTGGTTCAAAAAAATGAAAATGAGGTCAAGGTCAAAGGTCAAGGTCATGTTCAAAATTTTGACATTGGCTTGTTATTGCTCATTTTCAGAAATCTTATAAGATATCAACAAAATATTTTCACACAATTGTTAGTCGCGACATGTAGTTACACATAAATTTTAGTCAAAAGGGTACGTAAACATTTGATGTTAGTTTTCCCCCTTTTATATCTTATATCAGTCGTATGGTAATATAACTCATTAACAATATAAAGTAAAGACCTAGAGTCTGATTTGAGGTCCTTGGTTTATGACCTTGAAATTGAACTCAAGGTCATATGTTAATTCAACATTCAGGATTTTGACCTTTGCTTTTATCTCATATGTACAATGTATTCATGTTAAAGCTATTAGACTTTTTGCATTAGGTTGCAAGCAATATGACGTTGAAAAAGCTAACCGGAAGTGACCTTTTGCAAACCGGAAGTAGCTAATTTTTGTAATAAATTATTGTAAAAGTATGTAAAACCATATATTTTCGGAATCAGCGTCAAGTAATCTATAGGACTGTTACTTTTTGAGTGAGTGAGTGAGTGAGTACTGGAAGTAACATATTTTGAACCGGAAGTAGAAAATTATCTCCCTTATTTATATCTTTTTGTATATAAACCTTATATTTTTGGAATCAGCGTACAATAAGTTGTCATTTGACGCTGAAATTGACATTTAAAACCAAATTTTAATATTTTCATATAAAAAAAATCATTACTGGTGGAAAGACCATCAATGGTTCTCTGAACAATTGGTTTTTGATTTATTATTAACATTCATAGTACATGTACAGGTACTTTGATGTACAGAACAATTATGCAATTGGCATGATTGGACCAGGAGTATAGCCTTATTTCCTATTTTAGTTTTATTTTAATTTTAGTCAAAGTAATGGGATAAACAGTTTTAGATGTCCGTAATATGGATTGAGTTAACTTGGTTTTCATCTGTGTAATTGTTATCCCATAAAAAAATAGATTTCAAATATTCAATTAGTTGAGTATACGTATGGTAAATATAAGCAACTCTTGATATCCATTTCTTATGAAAAGCACAGGATTCATAGAATAAAAATATGAAAAAAAACAGCTTAGGAGATGAATTGTTTTATTTATTGTAAAAAAAGCCTGTATATAAGTAAAAAAAATTGTAACTGTTAAAAGTCTGTTGATGGTCAAATTCTGGATTGTAAAACTTTATCAGCTCCAGTTGGTTTAAACCAAATCCCTTATTTTGACTATGGACATACAGCTGTAGAATCATGAATTACATATAAAAATGAAAAAGGTATATTTAAGGGTCTTGGTGAGGTTTACAGAATAGAGAATAACCATGATAACAGTTAAAATGAAATTGCTTCACTGAGCGCAGCTGGATACGACAGCAGATGTCCAACCCTGAAAATTGGGGCCAAATTGGACACAACATTCATGCTTGGTACAGGTCTGAATTTGGATTATTTGAGAGTATATAATTTTTAAACGGCCGCAAAAAAAAAATTTGCTTCGCATAATGGTATGATGTTGTTGTCGTCTGCGTTGTCGTCGTCCAAAGACAGATTTAGTTTCCGGACAATAACTTTAGTTTTAGTGAATGGCTCTCTATAACAGAAAGGTTCAATACTGCTATAGGAAGGTTGGGATTGATTTTTAGGGTTTCGGTCCGAACAGTTGAGGAATTAGGGGCCCTAAAAGGGCCAAAATTAACATTTTTCTTGGTTTTTGCACAATAACTTTATTATAAGTGAATAGAAATCTATGATATTTAAACACAAGGTTAATAAACACAAAAAGAAGGATGGGATTGATTTTGGGAGTTTTGGTCCCAATAGTTTAGGAATAAAAGTGGCCAAAAGGGTCCAAATTAAACTTTGTCTGATTTCATCAAAAAATGAATTATTGGGGTTGCTTGATATGTCGATTCTAACCGTGTATATAGAATATTAATACTTGGTTCTGTTTTTAAATTGGTCTACATTAAGGTCTAAAGGGTTCAAAATTGAACTTAATTAGATTTCTTCATAAATTGAATTCTTGGGGTTCTTTGATATGCTGAATCTAACGAAAGTTCTTAGACCACATTCATTCTGTGTCAGAAACCTATATTGTTTCAACTATTTAATCACAATCCAAAATTCAAAGCTGTATTAAGCTTGAATTTTGTGTCCGTACTTGCCCCAATTGTTCAGGGTTCAACTTCTGCAGTTGTATTAAGCTGCGCCCTGCGGAGCACCTGGTTCTAATACCAAATAACAATGCAAAATGTAGGATGTACCTGTAACCTTAGAATTACATCAAAACCTGTTATTAGATTTGGTATGAGTGCCAATGAGACAACTCTCCATACAAGTCATGATATGTAAAAGTAAACCAATATCATGATTATAGGTCAAGGTATGGTCTTCAACACAGAGTCTTGGCTCACACCCTACAGAAAACTCAACGGTCTTAACGAAACTGTTTTAAAATAAATTATTACATGTAGGTTCATCAGATTTATACTTACCGTACTTTTGTATGTGCTGTGAAAGAAATTAAGAATACCTATTGATTTTACTACTTTTATTTATAGTTTCTACTAGTCTGTTAGAGGACAACTACTCTGGTTCTGGAGCAGAGGATTCAGAGACCAGCAGGAGTGGACAGGAATACTCTGGTATTAGATTTCCTGTAATGAAGGACGGAGAAATAGATAGAGCTACAAAGAGACAAACAAAATGGGGAGTTAAAATGTTCAAGGGTTAGTTTGTGTTATGTCAAGTTGTATTGTATTGCAGTAGTAAAAGATTACCAGATGAATTATCAAAGTTAAGTTCTGTTAGTAGTAATTCTATGTCTAAAGTATGACTGCAGCAAAGATAAGTTGCAATGTGCTAGGAGAATACCATCTCTCTAAATATTAATAGTCCAAGCTTTGAACAGCAATTTATGTACCAATAGGGCCACACTTAAAAACATTTTGGTTTGCCAAAACCCTACCCAAAGGTAGAGACAGTGGGTAGGTAGTTAGGCATTTTAAAAAAAAAAATTTATTAGATAGAGAAACTGAAGCGTCACATGTTTTTTGTCATGCAGATCTGATTAAAAAAAATCAAATTAAAGCAATAAAAGATTTTGAGTTGGCAGCTATTTTCTGGGTAAGTAGGGTTAGGGCAAACAAACATATTCTTATTTATGGCCTAGATTATAGGAAATTTTCTTCTGACCCTATCACTCTGACTCATCTTTAAAAAGAAAATCCCATATTTTCTATTGACAGTCAGGGGACTTATTGAAATTTGAGTAGCAAATTCGAAATTTTGTCACAAATTGTGATTTTGTAGTTTTACCAAAATTTTAAACACATAGGTTTAAATAATATGTTTTCATTAGTAAAATTGAAAAAAAAAAGAATTTTTTGCTTCTTTTAAGTAGCAAGGTTTATGCCTTTGATGCTATCATTTAGCTGCAAATTCTATTTTAGTTGAAAAAATGCTAAAATAATGGCTTTAAATAATGCACTGATATTTTTCCCAGCAGTGGGAGTATTTTTCCTGTAAAGTTCAAGGTTTCATCTTTCAGATTATGTAATAAAATTCTACTGTTGGCGATAAAAATTTCACTGTTCAGGGTGTTGAAATTAAAGAAGTGATTTTTGGGAAGAAAATTGAGATATGATACTTAAACAAGTGATTTTTATGTCATTATCCTAGATTCAGTACAAGATCATCACCTGAAATGACCTGGTCATCCTAGACAACACAGATGTTGGTTCTGATAAGTTTAGAACCATAATTAGTCCCTGGATCATTAGTACAAATGTATTCTATATTTAAAGTTACATAAAAATTAAATCACTTCTACTAGTGATTATTTTGTACTACTTAAATAGGTGATTATTAAAGAACGACAACTCTTAATTCCAACCTTTATGAAAATAATGATTCTTTGTGTTATACAAGTATGCTGATAAATTTTTGATTTAACATTTATATATACATCTATGGCTTTCTTGAAACTTAGTTCTGAGCATTCCCTTATACAGTTAGTCAAGAAAAACACCTTGATTTATACAATAAAATTGAGGATGGAAATGGGGAATGTGTCAAAGAGACAACAACACGACCATAGAAAAAACAACAGCAGAAGGTCACCAACAGGTCTTCAATGTAGCGAGAAATTCCCGCACCCGGAGGCGTCCTTCAGCTGGCCCCTAAACAAATATATAGTAGTTCAGTGATAATGAACGCCATACTAATTTCCAAATTGTACAAAGCAACTAAAATTAAAATAATACAAGACTAACAAAGGCCAGAGGCTCCTGACTTGGGCGGGGTTAAACAAAATGACAATAATACATAAATAACAACAGACTACTAGCAGTTAAATGACATGCCAGCTCCAGACTTCAATTAAACTGATTGAAAGATTATGTCTTCATCATATGAATATAAGGCACTATCCTTCCCGTTAGGTGTTTAGTATCATACCATCATAACATATATGAGAAGAACATAACCCGTGTCATGCCAACAACTGGTTTTTGAATAAATGTGTTTAGTTCCGATGCAAAGGCCCTATAAGTGAATCAATATTAACGCCAAAATATGCAATCTTTAATGACCTGACAACAGTAACGTACTTATATCCCTTCTCAATAAGTCTATTTAAAGGTTTTGTTAGTTTCTGAGGTGAATACTGACATTTTTGTGCTTGATAAAGAATATTTCCATAAAAAAATGGATGTGAAATACCTGAACATATAAGAAGTCTGCATGTTGAGCTATATTTACGAATGATGTCTTTATACCGATGATAAAATTTAGTAAATGTTTTGACTAGTTTGTGATATCGAAAACCTGGTGTAATAATTTTTCAGTAATACATAAATTTCTCTCGTTAAAATCTAAAACATTGTTACATACACGAGCGAATCGTACAAGTTGAGATATATAAACACCGTAAGATGGTGACAAGGAAACGTCACCATCTAAAAATGGATAATTAAGGATAGGAAATGAAAAATCATCTCTTTTATCATAAATTTTAGAATTAAGCTTTCCGTAAGTGATATAGATATCAAAATCGAGGAAAGGGCAGTACGTGGTCATTGTTAGGATTAGCTTTATTTAAAGTAAGTTCAACAGGATAAATTTCTTTAGTATACATACTGAAGTCGTCATTATTATTGAGAGCCAAAATATCATCCAAATATCTAAAAGTATTATTAAATTTGTTTATCAGATGTTGTTTTGATGGGTCTTTGCTGATTTTTGTCATAAATTGTAACTCATAGCAATACAAAAACAGGTCCGCAATAAGTGGTGCACAGTTAGTCCCAATTGGAATTCCGATAACCTGATGGAATCTCCAAAGCGAACAAAAATGTTATCTAGTAAAAATTCAAGGGCATATATAGTATCAAAGCATGTCCAATTGACAGTTTTTTTGTTTATTGCTACTAAAAAATGACCTAAAAGAGTTTGAACATATATATTCACATTCTGACTTTTTAAATGCCCATTTAATTAGGTGTGTGATTTTTTTTCTTAATGAGAATGTGCAGCAATGTGGTATACAGGGTAGAAAAATCAAAACTTTGAACAGATTCAAAATCAGCAATATAAGCATGCAATTTATCAAGTACTTCTAACGAGTTCTTGACACTCCAAAAGTAATTAATTCCACTATTTTCGAAGGTTTATTTGAACATTTTTTATCAGGTTTTTGATTGTACCAAGTGTACTGGTAAGAAGAATAGACAATTTAGTAGTGGAACAATGGCTTGAAGACGAAATAAATCTATATTTGTAAGGTGTTTTGTGTAGCTTCGGAAGCCAATACATAGTTGGGACTTTCATTGTATTTGGTTCTGCTTGTAAAGCGGTAGCTAAAAGTTTATGTTTGTTACAGATGTTGTTTCTGAAAATGAAGTCATGTATATTGTATAAATTTGACATGATTTTGAAACCAACACATGAATGCATATAGATAAATCTTAAGCTAGTAAACAGAGAAAACAGTTTTATACAATCAATTATAAGTGCTGTTATGTATACTGTTCTCATTTTATGTGACACATTAATAATTTTGCCATCTTCCTTTCAGAATGGTTGAAACAAAGAGAATTTGATCCAAACTTTGAAGATTTATCCATTAAAATTCTTGATGAGAGACTTGAAAAATTTTATGCTGAATTAAGAACAGCTGATGGTAGATTATATTCAACAAATTCATTCGGAGGCATCAGATCTTCTATTAACCGTCATCTGACTTCTGACCCTTATAATAGGGAATTATCCCTATTCACCGACGCAGCCTTTCATAAATCAAACAAGGTCTTCAAAGCTATAATGCTAAGATAAAGCTAAGATAAAAATGGAAGTTATGAAGAAAGACCAACCACCTCCAATTTCAGGAGAGGACATGACCAAATTAACGAGATCACCAGTTTTAACTATTAATAAACACTCCAAAAGGATTGCAGAACAAAGTGTGGCTTGATTTGACTCTTAATTTTACTTACAAAAATTGCCTAAAACAATGTGCCTACAGAACTCATATATTTGTTTTTAAGATTGACGATGACGGTATGAAATATGTAGAAGTAAGGGATTCTAATAGACAACCTGGTAAAATCAGTCCAAAAATGGTTGCAACTAGAGACATATTCACATATATTGTCCAGTTGCCTCATTGATGAAGTATTTGACTAAGCGTAACAAAGCTTCCGAAGACTTCTTCAAACAACCTAGGTGTCCGAAATCTATGACTGATGACAGTTGGTACACATCATGTCCCTTAGGAGAAAGACAACTTGCAAAAATGATGAAAAATATATCTCCAAAGAAGCAGGACTGAGTCGTGTTTATTCTAATGTTGTGTTAAGGAAAACTATACTAGATTCTTTACTTTATATGCCTATGAAACCTGTAAAAGTACAGAAGTTCTTAGTACAGTCCACACTTTTATTTATATTTAATTCAAGTGACAAGAATATGATTAGCATTTAAAAGAATGATCAAATATCTTGTTTTAACTAGCAATGTGGTTTACAAGTCAGCTTACACGAATGCATTTTAGATTTTCTTTTTTTGTTTTTATAAATTTGTAATTATTATTTATATAGTAAAGTGATACAATCCTAGAAATAATGTCATTCCTTCAATATGAATGGGATGCAGACTTTTGTCAATATTCTAAAATACGCAAAGGCCCTTGTGGATTTTGTTTCTGTCGCCTGCAGCCCACCTCTAGCAATATTCTCTTTTCTTTGTAAGAAGATTGATTACAAATCATTATTAGCCTTTTTTATAATTGATTGTACTTGCAAATCTTTTAATAAAACAAAAGCAATTACAAAGTAACATGCATATTCCCACTGTTTGCAGGTGGACAAAGCAAAATTCACCGGAGCTTAAGTTTACAATGTAACAATAATGAAGTTGTCATGCTAAGCATACCAAAAACTAGTAATTTAAAGTATTAGACAACAACCAGTAAGGGTCTTGCATATCTTAAAAGTGCCCTCCTTTTTGTTTGATATTGCCATTTTTAAGATTTTAAAGAAAGAAGGAAAAAGTTAACAAAATCACGACTACAGACCAATATGGAAAAATAATTAGACAGGAATAAAAGGAAATGTTAGGTAAACATCAATTAGACAACTGTCTACTGACATAAAATACCATAAGACATCAATAAGACAACTGTCTACTGACATAAAATACCATAAGACATCAATTAGACAACTGTCTACTGACATAAAATACCATAAGACATCAATAAGACAACTGTCTACTGACATAAAATACCATAAGACATCAATAAGACAACTGTCTACTGACATAAAATACCGAAGTAAACATCAATTAGACAACTGTCTACTGACATAAAATACCGAAGTAAACATCAATTAGACAACTGTCTACTGACATAAAATACTGAAGTAAACATCAATTAGACAACTGTCTACTGACATAAAATACCATAAGACATCAATTAGACAATTGTCTACTGACATAAAATACCATAAGACATCAATTAGACAATTGTCTACTGACATAAAATACCATAAGACATCAATTAGACAACTGTCTACTGACATAAAATACAATAAGACTTTGTATGGTATACAAAAGGGCTTTGAGAAGTATAATAGAAACGCCAGGCCCACAGCCAGGAATTTCCAAAGGGGGGTTATTTGGCCTCAAAAACTCGACTTTAACAGTCACAATTCGAACAGAACGTTGACTTTAACAGTCATTATTTGTTTTCAAGGGGAGGTTCGTCCGGACCCCCCAACCCCCCTGGCTACGGATATGAACGCGATAAAATTCTGTTGCCAACAAAAAAAAAATCTTGGAATTGACAAACATAATATTATTAACAAGAAAAACAAAACACCAGAGATAAAACTACATGTTATTTAAAGATTGGGCAGCAGGTACCCCACTAAACAAGGGAAGAACTTGTATGCCCTGGAATGTTCGCAGTCTCTGCTCAATTAGTTCCAAGAAAGAAAATTAGGACAGATTTAAAGACAAGGGAAACATATCCCTGGCCATCTGTGAACAATTTTGCTACACAGAAATAGAAAATGAAAAATGTGATAATTAAAATCATCTCTGTTGATGTAAATTTTAGTTCAAACTTTCCCTAATTATTAATTTCTAGATGTGACAGTTAAGATGATAAGTGGTATCCCTTATTTTAAATTCATTATGATAGGTGTGTTAATATGGTAACCAAACATTTATTTATTCAATGATTAGCCATCATCTTCATAGTGGCACCTGGCAATTAATGACAGCTTTCTCTCATTTTAAGCCAAGTGAGCTTTTTGCATAACTTGAAATCTTTCGTTTGCCGTTGTCATCTTGTTTTTACTTTTACAAATGACTAACGTTCTCCCCTGAAAATTATGGGTCAAATTCAACCTAACTTTGCCACAACCATCATTAGGGTATCTAGATTTAAAAATGGGTTCCCCACCTGCTAAACATGACGGCCGACATGGCTAAAGATAAAACAAAAGCATGATAAGGATAAAATGCAAGTTTTGTCTAATATTTTGAAAACTGTTATATTTTAAGAGAAAATCTATTAGTAGCTAAAATGTTCAGCATGTTGAGCTCTACCAATTGTCTCTAAGTCATAACTGCAAGACGACTACTTATAGGAGTTATTTCTCTTAAATGGCAACATTTTTTCCCCATTAAGGCCTATTATTGTGAAAACTACAATTAATAGATGGAGAGCAAATTTAAATTGTAAAAATGAGCAACAAGACAAGTTCTACAAAAATAGTATACAATGGTCAAAATCGTCATTTGACTCCTTTCTAAAGTTATTGCCCTTTGATGACAAATTTTACCATTTTTGTGTTTTTTTCCTTGTATCTTCAATAGTATAATGGATAAATATAAACTTAACTTTGTTTCGTTTTACTTATATGATGCATATTAAAATAGACATTAAAGAATTAAATCTCAAAACTGACCCACAACACAAGATATACTTTCAAGTCATTGATAGTAGACTGTCCAACTTTACAGGAGTGATTGCCCTTCAATGGGTATGTATTTTTATCCTCTTTTGTGTATTGAACAAAAACTAAAGAAGATAGAAAACTAAACAGACTATTTATTTAACAGCAATACAAGATTAAACAAGAATATGTCCATAGTACACAGATCCCTAACTCGCACTATCATAAAAAAATACTTTGACCAAAAACTTTAATCGGAAGCGGGACAGACAGAGAAACGGACCCACAGACCAGAAAACATAATGCCCCTCTACTATCGTAGGCGGGCATAATACAGAGATTTTTCTCATGGACTCTTCTCGTCCACAATGTTGGAGAGCGTCCTTTGTTGAATATCCAAATAAACAAAGGGGAGAGACACAGGTTCCTTAAGAGCCTCTAGCTTGTCTTGCCTAAGACAAGTTACAGAATGCGAGACATAGGTATATCAATCCAGTAGCGCCAAAGAGTATTTGTATTAAGCATTATATTTCAGAGGGTAGAAGAGATAAGACTTTATACCTTCTATACAGATGCTTTATGTGTCAAAGTTTCCGTCTGTCATTATGAGTTGTCCTTGATCTCATTTACATGGACTATTGACTGACAAAAAACAGCTTTTTACAACCACATGTAGTATGTGTAATAGGATAACTATATTTGCATTATTTAGTCATGTCATTGATTAGTGTTCAAGGTTTAAGCTACTTGACTATACCTTTTTATACGCCGCAAAAAAAGTTGCGGTCGTATATTGGTATCACGTCGTCATCGGCGTCAGCTTCGTCGTCGTCAGTGTTGTCCAAAGACTGGTGCTTTCCGGATAATAACTTTAGTATAAGTAAATTGAAATCAATAAAATTTTAATACAATGTTTATAACCACAAAATGAAGTTTGGGATTGATTTTGGGGGTTATGGTCCCTAAGGTTTAGGAATTAAGGGCCCTAAGGGGCCCACAACAAGCATTTATCTAGGTCAGGACAATAAGTTGTGTATAAGTATTTCAATTGTTCTGAAATTGTACCACCATGTTTAATACCATAAGTAGAATGTTGGTATATATTTTAGGGGTTATGGGGCAAACAGTATAGGAATAAAGGACAAAAAAGGGGCCAAAAACAAGCATTTTTGAAGTTTCAAGACAATAAATTGGAGTTGTCTTTCTTTGTCCAGAATGGTTGTTGAATCACTTAAAACCAATGCTTTATGTAATCTTCTTTTAATATTGGAGTTATCTTTCTTTATCCAGAATAGTAGTTGAATCATCTTAAATCAATGCTATATACAATATGCAATGCAATATTCACTTTCACTACCAACTGATAAATTAAAGCAATCTTTACCATTCAGTGTTTACAAGCACTTTGATTACCATTCTAGGGTTATGCCCCTTTACAAGTGGAAAAATTGAAGATTTTTTTCGTTTCTGTTCTCTTAACTTAGTTTGTCTCAACTAAATTAAATGAAATGTGCATATAATGCTTATTACCTCTTAACTCAGTTTAAGTTCAATTTTTGACAGCTTCACTTTTACAGTTCTTGAATTATGTCAATGGATATCCCATGAATCTGATTCTATATTGTATTAAAATATATGATAACATATGAAATGGAATCAAATGTTACAGGAATATTCAGGCTGTCCAGCACTTGAAAATTTGTTTTGTGATTTGCAACATTGCAAAGATTTAACTTGCTGATAACAATTTGGAAATTGAGCTACAAAATGCATACCTTACATAAAGTATAATTTGTGACTTCATATTTGAAATAGTTCATCGAAATGATAGCAATTGAACTAAATTACTGCTACCTTATTGAATTTGTTTTCCTTGATTTTGTGTATTTGTATATAAGGTGCACAGTTTTCTCTGCTTTCAAAAGTTTGTATACGAAGCCGTCCAGGTTTCCTTCTATTGGAATTTTATCATGATTATCTGGAAGACATCGCTCATTACTCTGGAGAACCTCATGTTTATCATTGGAGATGTGCTTCATAACCTTGGTAGTGCACCTGCTCACAATATACTATGCCCCAGCAGAGACATATATTCCATTAAAAGTAGTTAGCTGGTTGTTTTCAGGGTTTGTATTCTGTAATTCTTGGAACACAAAAATATAAAAGAAATAAAGCAAAGTGGGGAATACAGTTTAACTAACTATGTACATAAGTCTGTGTTTGAGTTTTAGGCTTAGTGTTTTAAATGTTAATAGTGCTCCTTACATGCATCTGCCTGCTGAGATTACACAATTGAAATCCATTCTAAGAAAACCTACAAATAATTCGACTGCCTATTTCCTCAAATAAACAAGACTAGACACAATGAACCCAGTGAAACCATTGGCAGATCAATTGCCAGAGTTTTCCTGGGGTCGGAATTCCTTTTCAAAATGACTGGATCCTCGCCTGGAATATATCACATGTTGTGGTCAAAGGGTAGAGCTATCTTTTTTTATTAAATAAATGCTAGTAGAATAGATAGTATAGTCTGTGTTTTTGTTAGATGTATTTCTATTTGTATCCATCTGATGAGTTGAACCTTTTTCAACTGATTTTTATGGTTTGTTCTTATATTGGAATATTCTGCCATAGCCCAGGGCAGGTTAGGGGAGGTTTGGCGCCTGATACCATATTTTAAACCCCTCATTCTGTATGTGTCTTTCACAAGTCAGGAGCCTGTGATTCAGTGGTTTTCGTTAGTTTCTGTGTTTCATACTTGTTTTTCGTTCATTATTTTGTACATATTTACACCGTTAGTTTTCTCGTTTTAATAGTTTTATATTTGTCATTTTGTGGTCTTTTATACTTAGTTGAAAATGTAGTTATTGCTCTGCCCATTGTTAAAGGCCATACGGACGTCGTTGACCTATCTAGAGTTGTTAAATTCTGTGTCATTTTGGTCTCTTGTTGAGAGTTGTCTCAATGACAACCATTCCACATCTTCTTTTTGTCAAGCATGCGACTTTTGAAGCAAAAGCGAGAAAGCGATCTTACATTCCGTCGTCGGCGGTGCTGTGTCCACAAATGTTCACTCTTTGGTTAAAGTTTGTGTAATTTTTATATCTTTCTTAAACTGTCCTTGATTTCTACCAAACTTTGAAGGAAGCTTGTTTATGATGTAAAAATAGTTACTATCCAGTCGTTTAATTAAAGAGCTCTTTTAAAAGAGCTCATGTTCTTTGTTATTATGTATATATGGGCGTTTTTCAATAAAAGCGTTCCTTTCAGACCTAAAAAAAAATGGAAAATCAACTAGTCTAAAATTTATTTTCAAGAGTTATTTTGAATACCTCTATTATAGACCTGTTTGTAAACAAAAAGTGCAATCTTAAACATCTCTAAAATGATATTATTTTCATAATTTGTGTACTGTTTCGTAGGGGACAAAAACAAAACTGCTTCTAAAAACACATATTTTTGCAATTTTAAATGTTTCCTATAGACATTCCAGTTTGTTTACTTTATATACTAGAAAAATCTCATTTTTTTTCTGAATTGGAGAACCAATTTTTATCGATAAAGATTAGACAGTACTTCACATATGAAGGTACAACTCATGTTACGTAGTGGACATTTTGATGCGTTTCGGAGTTGACAAAACCGTTTCGTAGTGGACAAAAAGTTTCGTAGTTGACATCAACCCTATTCTATGTTAATAAAAACATAATAAAAATTACATGAAACTAACCTTTGTTATTTGCTTTGCACGAATATAATTGAAAAAAGAGTAAAAAAAGATTGCATGGTAGTGGTAGTGTCCACTACGAAACGTTTTTCTCCCAAACTTGTTTCGTAGGGGACCGTTTCGTATAGGGGACGTATTCACATGTTTTATTTTTTTCTCACAACCCCTATATTGCAATAGTAACAAGACTGACTGTATTCATTAAAGCGTTATCAAGCTGTACACTGATATTTTTTTCATAATTTTAAAACCAGTTACTGAAGGAGATTTGACCCGTTTCGTAGTGGACATTTACAAAAATACGGTATCACTCTGGTCCATTTGATGTGCTCAATTTTTCTTACCAACAGTTAAATTGCCGTTATAAAAGCATCACTTCTTTTGTAAGACCCTAATGTTTATGTCTCTTGCAAACAAAAAATTACATTGATTTTATAAAACTGTTTATAAGCAAGTTTTAATGACTTCGTTTCGTAGTGGACATTGTGTTAGGGACACACCTTCTAAAATAAAAAATCCTATGTTAAAAGCTGTTTATTAAAATATGTTGGCTCTAAACATACTTTTTAATTATTAAAGAACTTATATTAAGTAAAATTTATGTTTATTTCTACATTTTTTTACGATACTTTAGAGTATGAATGTTGAACAGGCGGTCTAGGGACATGCCATTTTGGTTGTTTTGGACCATTCAGGAATCAATATCTTATCAATCCCTTTTAAAAATAAACTGTTTCTTTGCTTTAAAATGTTATATCTAATTCAATGTACTGACTGCACAAAAAATTACTTGCAAAGATCAAACACATTTTTTTTAAAGTGGCTATAGGACAAGAAAGTACGTTTTTATTGAAAAACGCCCATATATATATATGCAACCCGACTTTAAATAAAGATTACTTTACCATGTTTACTTTACTTTACTTTATTAAATTTTGAAAAAAAATCGGTTTATCCGTATTTTACTTATAAATGGACTTAGTTTTTTCTGCAAGTTAACCATTGTTAACATTACATTCACTCTGGATTTTTTTTAATCATAATTTATTTTAATGGCAAGATGAAAAGAGAAAAATCAAGTCACAATAATGTTTATTTACGATTTCACATTTCATTGACAAATACAGAGTGGTCCAAAAAATCACAGGCACTTGTCTCAGAAAAAAAAAATTCCTTAAGTAGATATACCTTAATATAACACAAGGTACTTAACTACATTTTTTGTTATATTAAGGTATATAGGGGAAAAAAATTCTGAGACAAGTGCCTGTGCAAAAAATATAGAAAAAACAGAAAACTGGAATAAAATATTCTGTTGTCTATGGTGCTGTTAACAATGTTAAGAAATATGTGCACAACGGAAATAAATAAACTGAAGTTTTTTTGTTTAGTTGCCATATTATAACCATATATATCAACCGCATGGATGTAATTATAAAATACGCGTAAGTTAGATATCAAACTGTGTATTGACCTTTTAATTTTAGAATAATGGAGTTCAAATATATCAATATTCATGTTTTAACTTATTGTCATTTTGACGTACATGTTTCTAAACCAATGGCAAGATACGATTTATTTTTCGATTATCTCTGATATATAGTCATTTGATATGTGAGTTCGTGGTCTAGTGGTTAAGACCGATGGCTACAGTACTGAAGGTCCCGAGTTCGATTCTCACTCGGGGTGCTAAAAATATCAGTACATCAGAAGGGTAATTTTCACCCTCTCACACACATCTCTGGTACCCAGACCGGAGTTTAAACTAGAATGGGTACTTTGGGGGCCTCGGTTGGTCAAAGTTGTCCCTTACTTTGACCTGGAGATCAATCTTCTGATATCTCTCTGGTTTGTCTGTTTCCACCGAGTGGCCCGGTGGTTCTCTCCGAGTACTTCGGCTTCCTCCACCATAATAACAGACTTCCCGGTGTCCTACACGCTCCCTTGGGCGGTGTTGGGTGGGGATTGTTCTGGTGGTGGAATAATATTGTAAAGGACACATCTCCATTAATCCTTAGGGAGTGTACATGGATCCGCTGTACCCTTGCAGTCAATCAAGGGGTGCGTCTTAATTGGCGGAATCTCAGTACATACATACATAGTGTAGTATCCGGGGGGTTAGTTTTAGGTCATCAGACAGACCATCAAGAGATGTCCGAAGAACTACCCAGAAACCATCCTCTTCCGGTTGAACTAATGGCTACAATGCAGACGTCTATTCATACTAGAAGAGCAATCGGCCGTTCCTGACTGCAGGAACGACCATCCAAGGTATATATTGATCTTGTATATACTCGGGATCACAACATTGGCGCTGCGAGCACTTATTTGCGTGGAGCATTGCAATTAAGGGCTCATTTTGTGATTTGAGGCGACGTTCGCTTCGACAGTGTTTCCAGCGGAAAAGGATTCGGGGGAAACCTTTGCCGATCGTTTTTTGTTGTGTAATACTCTGGTAGAGAATATTACATAAAATTTCAGGGGTTTTGCAGCGCGGTAGAACCCCTGATTTTTGCGTATTATTGAGTATTTTTTATGTTTTTGCCGTGCAGGTAGTGTACGGCAAAAAATAGTAAGACAGGAGGGGAAAGGTGATTTGGTTTATTCCAGCGCGGGAATAAGTCATTTCAGGCACTCGTGGAGTATTTTAGAGGAATACTTCACGGTTGTTTTAGGAGAAAGGATTGTGCAAGTAGACGTCAGGTTACCTTGCTGACCCTGAAGGGACAGCTGGGTACCAGTCACCGGTAACTGCAGACCAGAAGGACGGGTTACCAGTCGACAAGTTATTGTTTTGTTTACTTCTGATAACCGCAGACCAGAAGGACGGGTTACCAGTCGTATTGTTATTGTTATTGTTTTGTTTACTTTTGTTAACCGCAGACCAGAAGGACGGGTTACCCGAAGCAGTAGTATTTCTGTTATTAAATAAATAAATTGTGGTATTGAGTGTGTTGTTTGTTGTTGTTTATTCTTTAAATAAAAAAACTTTGTTATAAATTGTTGTTCAGTGATTTACAGTTACAAATGTCGGTTGTAAACCTAAACACTTGTAGCTTTCAAGAGTTACTCCAGCTCCCAGGTATAGGCATAAAAACTGGGGAGCAAATAATGGACATTAGGGAGAGCAAGGGCTTTGTGACCGAGTCAGACTTGTCCACTATCTCCCACCTACGAGTAACAAGGGGCCTCTTATCCAGGCTGGACTTCAGCCCAAATGGAGGTGGCCACAATATTGGGCCAACACCTCAGGCCCAAGGCAGGCATGGTGAGATGTTAGACAGGGGACACATTGCCCCACAGGGCACACCCTCCCAAGTGGGTCAGGATCCCTAATAGACCTTGAGATGAGGAACTCAGATGACGTAATTAAAAAAAAATATTAGTCCGCCATACAATTGTGGATGCTGTGATTTTAAAAATGGACATAAATGAACAATAAGAACTGTTTTATAGAGCTGATGTGATGAGAAAAGAAAGATGTAGATTTGACCTGAAATAAATTATTAGAAAGGACAATTTTTTTATTGAATTTTATGATCAGAATTTTGGGATTATTTCATGAGGAGAGTGACATTTTTCACCATCTTCCGGGGTCCAGCAATTTGCGAAAAAAGTAATCTCACTTGCCACCCCGAAAATTTAACCAGACATGTATAAATGTATCAGCTTCGATATGAGCCATCATACATGTTCAAGTAAACGATATGGACTGAGCAACGGAGGAAAACGTTACCATTACGGCCTATGGAGAATTAATTGTAAATGTATACCCAAATTAGAAGCTTAATTCCAGAAGTTTTCAGGCTGATTTATGGATGATTTCACCTTGTACACCACCGAAAATGATGGTTAGTAGTTTTTTATTTATACCTAGTTATTATAAATGGTTTAAGATAAATATTATTGATAAAGATCAGCAAAAACTCAATGAAATTTTCGCTTTTAAAATGCATTACTGGCACGGGCTGAACACTTTTTTTAGGCACAATCATAACTTTGTTTACTTCCGAGATATCCGAAAGGAATTTGTTTACTATATTGAAAAAGGCAAGAAATAACTTTTTAATATTATTAAATTGTAAGTAAACATGACACAATATAGTCTTTGTTATGTAATTATCACTTCGGTCTACAGGAATACCTGATAATCATGGGAGATAACACACTTCATACGAGTAAAGTGAGATACATCATCGCATGTGCTTTTATCCAATGATTTGACCCCTGGTCAGTAGATATATGCAAAAAAACAGAAAACACATGTACATGTTTTAAGAAAATCATGAATTATTATTTTTAATGCACTTGAGCAAAACAAAAGATATTGTCATTTCTCAGTGAAAAAGGGGAGGGTCAAACCTTTTTGAAAACAATATTTCTGCACCGATTCAACTATTAAGCTAGTTAGCTACTACCCATTGCTTCTAATATAAAAGGTTTAAATGAAGGTTACTAAGCCACAAGGGAGAAAGCATTTGTCTTTCTTTGTAATTAAACTTTCAAGAAATAGATTTTTCTCTCTCAATAATACTTATGTATTTAAATCAAATGATAACACAGCCTGAGTAATTTTTTTTTTTGTCTTATTTCAGTTCCAGACATATCATTACTTTTTAACCTGAGATGGCAAACTAGAGGTTTTAAAAAGTCCTGAATAACTGGTAAGCATTTTGTTTTGTTAGGCAAGCTCTAAATTGTTTATTTATGGTATTTATGCAATTGAAATTACAGTCGGTATGTTAAAAATATGCAAATATGAAAACTGTTGCTATGGTCTTGATATTGAATGGAAAGGCTTGGTTACAGATCGTTTCGACTCAATATTTCGAGTTAAATCTTGCGGCAACTGTTTCTCACGTAACACCGCAAACTATATTTAGCACTATTTTGATCTGTTGTTATTTAATGACGCCATAATACATGTGATGTCACAATGTTTCCTTTAAAACCTCATGTGGATTTCTCACTGATAAAAGGTTTTCACTGAAATACATGTTAAAAACATTTTTTCTCAAATAGAATTATGTGAAAGGACAAGTTTTGAAAATTTGCACTATATTGCACTCTAATTATATGATAAGGATGACTTTCCCAGTAGTTTAGAGTGCTTTCCACAGTTTTAAATACCAGATTTCCACTAGTAAGAATAATTATTTTGGTGTTGGTTTTTTTTATAAAATCTTCATTTTTGCATAATTTCTCTGCCAAAATGCACTTTAAGACACAAGAAAATTTTATAGAATGCTTTAACAGGGTCTGTGTATTGTAATTAAAGGTTATAATCAGAAGTTTTGTCCTTGTTTTGACTAGTGAATGTATTCTGGAAGAAATTAATTATACATACACATTGTATTCAAAATAAATGAATATAGCGACGAAAGTGTCATTGCCTTATAGTGCTAAAACAACTTTATTTTTTTTCAGAAATGGACAAAAATACACAGATTTATTCAGAATGTTATACCGATGAAGATCACATAAAAATATTTGGAAAAATCAGAAGTATTGATTTCAATATGGGTCAGGATCCCTAATAGACCTTGAGATGAGGAACTCAGATGACGTAATTAAAAAAAAATATTAGTCCGCCATACAATTGTGGATGCTGTGATTTTAAAAATGGACATAAATGAACAATAAGAACTGTTTTATAGAGCTGATGTGATGAGAAAAGAAAGATGTAGATTTGACCTGAAATAAATTATTAGAAAGGACAATTTTTTTATTGAATTTTATGATCAGAATTTTGGGATTATTTCATGAGGAGAGTGACATTTTTCACCATCTTCCGGGGTCCAGCAATTTGCGAAAAAAGTAATCTCACTTGCCACCCCGAAAATTTAACCAGACATGTATAAATGTATCAGCTTCGATATGAGCCATCATACATGTTCAAGTAAACGATATGGACTGAGCAACGGAGGAAAACGTTACCATTACGGCCTATGGAGAATTAATTGTAAATGTATACCCAAGTACAAGGCCAATCTGCATTTAGGCAAGAAGCATGGCACCAGGGGCAAAGTCCCGGGCCCTTGGAAGGGCCCAGCCAGATGGACTCTGCCTTCCTTGAATATAGTTCATATCCCAGTGATGCTAATGCTAGACCTGAACCCACAGGAAATTGGGATGGGGGCTACAGAGAACAGTTACAGAAAAAAAAGTGGAGTCACCATGTTATTGGTGACCCAAACCAAGGTAGTCCCCCTCACCACATGTACAGGGGTAGTATTTGGAACAAGCCGTATTGTCCAGGTAAAGACAGTGCGTGGGACAAACTTACCCCAAACTATTGGGGCACACCTTCACATCCCATGGGCCATGCATGCAACTATGCAGGTCAGGGGTCAGCACCCTGTACCCAACCAGCTTACACTGGTGGGGGACAGTACGAGATGGCCTGCAGTAAGTATGGCAAGGGGCAAGACAATAGGGGTGCGGACACAAGGCAGACCCCATCTTATGACAATGGGGATTGGCAACCCAAGAACCAGTATAATCAAGGGTATACAGCTGTGCTCCCACAAGGGGTCACCGCAGGGGTGGGCTATGGACAACAGGCCTACCCAGTACCAAATAATGAGGATAGGCCTATAGAAAACACAAGGGGACCTGACAACAGGGGTGGGGCACGAGGAACTTTAGGTGGCATCTCTAAAGTTACCAATGCCCCAAAAAATATTAAGTATGACGGGAAGGGCAACTGGCAGGCCTTTTTCACAAAATTTGCAAGGTATGCGGAAGTTTGTGAATGGGGTCCCCAGGAATGCAAGGACCAACTTTGCTGGTGTCTTGAGGGAAAAGCCAGTGAATATTATGCCCTCATAACAGAAAGAGACAGGGAGGTGAGTTATAGGGAGCTTGTGGAGAAGCTTCACAAGCGGTTTGGTTTCAAGGCGCCCCCTGAGACTGTCCAGGTCCAGTTTAACAATGCCCGGCAAGCCCCTGAGGAGTCTCTCGAGGACTGGGCTGATCGGGTGTTGTCCTTGTCCACCAGGGCATTTAGAAACCTCCCTGACGATTACATGTATGAGCAAGCCGTAATGCGACTGTGCCAGGGCATTGAAAACAAACAGTTGGGAGTGCAAATCTCTAACCTTCAGTACCAAAGTATTGAGAAGGCCATAGATAAAATACGGCTTTTCCAACATAACACACAGGCAATATATGGTAAGCCAAATAGGCGTGAGGTTAGACAGGTAACTGATGGGCGGTATGGAGACCACCATGAGGCCTTCCGTGAGTATCAGGGGCCCCATGTAAGGGATACCATGGCCCTTGAGAGGGCCCCAGTCAGTACATGGAAAATGGAGTTAGAAAAGTCTAATAAGAAGTTTGAAAACAAACTTGGTCAAGTCCATGAAAAATTAGACGACATGATGGACCAATTCAAGCAACTCCTCACAAGCCCTATTGCAGGAAGCTGCCTACCTGGCAGACAGACATGGACAGAAAGTTGCCACCACTGTGGGGGAAGGGGCCATTCCAAAATGGAATGCCCAAATGGAGGTAAATCCGTCTCAGGGTGTCCCTCCACTGATAGAGACCCTCCATGGGAGGGAGTGTGCTACCATTGTCTTAAGCCTGGACATGTTAAGAAGGACTGTCTGGATTTACAGGAGAGGGATAGAACTGTTACCTCCATAATTCAGTCAAGCAGAACAGCAACAAATCCATTAAACTTAAACGGGACTACTCAGGAGGCCGGAGTGAGTCCCCGCAAATGAAGTTAGGCCTCTCAGTAGTTGAGTCTGTACCCCAAGGCAGAGTAGCGGAGGTAGCTATAGTTGGCCCAGAGGTAGGTGCCAGGGACAGAGAGGGGAACAGAGAACCCAGAGTCATGGTTAAGGTTAGAGCAGAGAGTAAGTCAGAGCAATGCTCCAATTCTGACAAAGAGGTGTTAAAATGTCTCTGGAACATATTGGGACATGGTGCACCGGAGTTGGACCACAGCCTTCTCCCAGGTGGGTATTTGTTGGTTGAGGAAATCCTTAAAAGGGACCCAGGCTTTGACGGGTACTCCTTACCTGATATTCATAAACTGATCAAGGTTGATGTGGACAGGAGGTTCACTTTTATAAAGGACTCTGACAGTGGTTGTTGGAAAATAAGGGCCAACCAGGGGTATTCCTTGATGGTGGATACCCCAGCCATACCGTTAGTAGAGAAATGTGAGGTGCCCCAAGGCAACTTAGTTACTGCAGCATTGCTCACAGGCGACAAGGAGGGTTCAGTAGCCAATATTATGAGGAAACCCATAGGAGCTATTTTGGCAGTTGAGAATCACAGTAGCATTCAAAAGGTTGCTGCCACAACAGAGACAACTTTGGCAAGTGATGAGGAGGCCCAAGAAAGTTGGGACTCCACCTCAGACAGTGAGGCACATACCACTTTGGTAGAAGGGGCCAGTGATGAGAAAATAGTCACAGTGTTTCCTACTCCTGTTGTTGACGGAGGAATGACTGACAATACTGAAAACAGTCATACATCACTCACTTTCGAGGACCCTTCCTCAACGGAAGAAACTGACAGAAAAGCAGCAACAGAAAGCAACAGTGTGCTCAACAATAAAAAAGTTAAAACTTTCAAATCTCCTGTCAACCAGGAATCTGTATACATTAATCCAGAAAGCCCCGATTTGGGATTGGGGCTACTTTTCAAAACAGATAATGTTGGCACTAGGAATTTCAATCAGCAGCAGCCGCCACCAGTAGACAGTGGAACGTCAGTCTTGTGTGTGAGCACAGTTAGATCGGGTCCCAACAGAAGACAGTGGGACCCTGGAATTCCTTATCTAAACAAAGGTATAAATACAGTGCAAGTGAGGAAAAATGAGAACAGGCTCTTCACGACAGAGAATGGATCAGTACAACCTCCTGGGTCCAACTATATAGTGGATATGCAACCACTAAATGGACCGGTTCTAGTTTGTATAAAGACGGGGAAGAGTTGGCATACGATCCAGACAAGAACAATTCACAGTTGTCTGGGTTCCCAATTTGTTGGGGAACCCATTGTAGTATCTTTTAGTTAATCAGTAGACCCATGGATACAAAGGGTCCGTTTTGGGGGGATAGGTTTTACACTTTTTAAAAAATTGTTAGGGGGATAGGGTATATACTTTTTTAAATGGATGCATATTTTCTCTAAATTTGGTATTATTTCCGTATTTTATTGATTTTGGGCGACAATCACAGGGCCCCCCTCAGTAGAGGGGGCCTTATTAATAAAACTGGGGGGAGTGTAGTATCCGGGGGGTTAGTTTTAGGTCATCAGACAGACCATCAAGAGATGTCCGAAGAACTACCCAGAAACCATCCTCTTCCGGTTGAACTAATGGCTACAATGCAGACGTCTATTCATACTAGAAGAGCAATCGGCCGTTCCTGACTGCAGGAACGACCATCCAAGGTATATATTGATCTTGTATATACTCGGGATCACAACAATATGGTAAAGTCCCAACAGGTTCGAATAAGATCATCCCAGCATATGAGCATTGGTTTCCCTCCCCCTTACTTATATTCCCCTGATTTAATGAGACAGACAATCGACAGCTGAAGAATTAGAACGAATTATGTGTTCTTCGGTTTGAAATAACTTATGTCCAAGGCTGTAACAGCTTTATTTAAATCTTAGAATATCCCCTTTTTTAGTCATCAATATTATGCTGGAGTGCGGAAACTAAAAGAAGAAGAAGAAAATGAAAATTCAGCACCAATTAGTGTCCACAAAACCAGTAAACAAGACCGACACACAGGTATATTTAAAAAGATTTTGTTTTGAAAATTTTATCATAATTTATACATTAAAATTCGCTATATATCCCTAACCGTTGGTAACTGTGCTCGGTTGGTTGTCCTGTTTAGTGTAGAACAGTTTGAAAAAGCCATAAGTGTAGTCTGAGATTACATGGCCTGGAAAAACAGCCTTTGGACGTCAGAGTAATCTCAGACTACACGACAAAACTACTGTAACAGGAGTGAAAGTTTCCACTAGCTTCCTTATTGGACAAACTATGTAAAACTACTTAAATATAAACAAGATGTTTATTTAACATGTTTAAAGACATACATTATGGTTGAATACAAGTTACATACAAGAATAATACAATATACGGTGGTGGCTAGTCTACTTGTCATTGTGAAGTTCCATATTTGCAAACCAAATTGTATGAGCGTCTGCTCATTTCAAATCCTAAGTGCAGACTGCCCCGAACCGATGAGTGACGTCATACTAAGGCCAAATAAAAAAAGTATGTGTGGTTCCAGTTACATCTGAAAAAAAGTTAGGGTACATTGTAGGTAGGTAGGGATTTTTTTTATTTTATGTTTTTTTTTACATTGAGTCTATGGGAGTAACATTCTGACTTTAACAGTGCTTAATGAAAAATGATAATAAAATATTTAGGGTAGGCTATTTTTAAGCCGAAAAGTAGGGACGGTAGGGTTACTGGAACCACACATATATTTTTATTTGGCCTAATAGTTCCTAGGGACAACGAGCTTGGCCGGGCATATGCAAGAACAGGAAGTCCCGACAAGAATAATTTACATGGCCGGTCTCGGAAGAAAGAGTTACGGAACTATAAGTAATACTAAAGTTAACCAATTTCCCCAAATAAATAGAATAAACAAGTAAACAAAGTGACCACCATTACACTACCATGAGACTTATAGCATTAAACTAGTATGTTTTAAATGAATCCATTTTATAGAAATTGCCTGTTTATATTAAGTAAGTGCCCTAAAATTGTTGTCCATTGCGCTTAATGTGCCCTCTGAGCTAACAATTACCCTGCCCTTTTTAAAAGCTGCAGGAAACACTATGAGTGGTACCGAAGCAAAATGAAGAATATTGCAAAGTTATATCACTGGTCTGGGCCAAAATAAAAAACATGTTTGTTTCCCCTCGCCCCGACCTGGTCAAAAATAAGCCCCCGAGTCAAAAAATTATTTGCCCCAAAAAAATCGAATTTTTTTTATTCCCGAAAATAATTCGTTTCCATTCCGACATTGGTTCCGATATTACCGGAAGTCTTCCCGGAACTCTCTGGAGTTATCTATCAATTTAGCGGTATGTATCGAGGGTAAACTGTCGACTTGAAAGATGGGCGACAAGATCGCATTGTCGTCTTCTGTAAGAATTAAGTACAAGGACGCGTCAAAGGTGTTACCCATCGTGGTAAATAGATTATACAGCTTTTCAAAAAGGTGCACATGGAACGACGTGTTGAACGATTTAACTACAGATGATGGTCAAAACATAGATAAATTAGATGAAGTGACAGTTTCTGTCTTATAAAAAAACATGCTGCTGAAATTTTTTACAGGTGTGGACTTTGTCATTTTTTATACCCCGCCACACGTAGTGGCGAGGTATTATGTGATACCCTCCGAAAAATTTGTAGGTGTAAAGGGGAAATATTATATACCTGATCCTCCTGATCCTAAGGTCAATAATTGACACTACTGTTCTCTGTGTGCTATCTTCCTCCTCTTATGGTACACCGTTGCTCGAGGTAATATCTCGCGGTACTTTGGTATACTTGTTTAGGCGCAGGATCGGGAATCAGGGATTGCAAGTTCTTGGAATCTCCCTGATTTTGTAATATATTCCCCTACAATTTGCGATGTTGCTTCGTAGGTTTCTCTTTTTGGTGGTGCTAGTATTGACTGTATATTTGTTGGATCGATGTTAAGTAGTTCCATTTGTCTTCGCATGTCCTCTCTTTCTTGTTGGTATCTTGGGCAGTATAGCAGGAAGTGTTCTGATGTTTCTTCTTCTCCGCATTCACAATATGGCGTGAGGGATTGACCGATTTGGTTTCTGTATTTGTTAATCTGCTGTAGCCCGTTCTTATTTCTGACAGTATTCTTCCTATTTGGTTGTTAGGCTTGTCTAGTTGTGCGTCCTTACCAACGATAGGAATTAGGTTGAAAAGCTGTCTTCCAGTTTCACTAATTGTCCATCTGCTTTGCCATTTGAGTTTTGTAGACATCTTGACTGCACATCTTACATCTGACATGGTTATGACATTATACTGATCATTTAGTGATGAGGCCTCTTTTGCAGCGTCTTTTGCCAACTGGTCCGCTATCTCGTTCCCGGCTATATTAGCATGGCCTGGGATCCAAGATAGGGTTGTTAGTATGCCGTGTCTTAAGAGCGTTCCCATGCATTCTTTGATATCAGTAATTGTGTCGATGTAGTTAGAAGATTTCCAGTTCAGAGTCAAGATGCCTACAGCAGTCTGGCTATCTGACAGTATTTTAAGCTCAGAAAACTGGTCCTTTATAGTCGTTATACAGTGCTCCAGGACCATTAGTATGGCTACTAGTTCAGCAAGAAGTATCGATCTTCTATTAGCTACTGGCCTCTTTAGACTTATGCCTTGGCTATTTCCAGAATATACTACTGCTCCTGCCCCACATGGTCCCGGGTTACCTTGACATGAACCATCAGTGAATGCCACTACTGTTGAGTCTGTGCTGTCTCCTAATAGGTCCTTTACAACCTGTTTACTTTCAACAGTTTGTTCGGCTGTTCTGTTCTTTGAGCTACCTAGACGACTCCAATAACTTGGTGATCTTCTTAGCATGACATCTACACCAGCTTTGTATGTGAATTCTGGTTCTATAAGTTTGATGTCAACTTTCGTGGCTTTGAACATGTCTATGGATTGGTTTATAGCTTTACCAAATGGAGAATCCTGTTGTTCATAGGTTGCGTTGTTTGTTAAATACTGTTCTAGTTGTTGTTTAATTGGTTCTGCTATGTTCTTTGATTGTATTTTTGCCAGTTCACGTACTGATATTTCCTCTATTCTGAGGTCTATGGGTTGTATGTTGGCTTCAACTTCCATTGCCTCTCTACCTGATGTTCCTGGTAGTCCTAGGCATATTGACAAGCCTTTTCTTTGTACAGCTTCTAATTTCTTCATATTCTCTGCAGATGTTATTTGCCAGACTGGGCATGCATACTCCATGATAGATCTAACCATGCTGTTGTATATTTGGAGTAGTTTTGATCTTGATATTCCTCCCATGCCCTTAATATCTCTAATTACATAAATTGCATTATTTGCCCTCTTCTGCATCAGATTGATGTGGGTGTCAAATTTAAGCTTCTCGTCTAGAGTTACTCCAAGTAGCTTCGGTGTTGGACTATGTCTATAGGAGAAGGAGTTGACTTTTAATGTTTTCTGCTCTGCATCTGTGTTGCCTTTTGAGAATAGGCATACTTCACACTTTTCCAGGTTTACATTAATTCTCCATTTTTCTGTCCATTTTAAAATAGTTTTGACATCCTCTGAAGTTCTTTCTTTCATTTCCTTTATGTCTTTCCCCTTATGCCATAAAGTGCCATCATCTGCAAACTTGCAATTTTCTCCTTTTGTGTTATCCATTATATCAGCTATGAATATGTTAAACAAGCATGAAAGTGATTAATTTTTTAGCTCATCTATGTGGGCTATTGCTATTCACTATATGTCCGTCGTCGTTCTTAAACTTTTCAAAGGTAAGTTTACGACGACATACATGTATATTGTGAATGGTATATAATATTTTCCCTTTACATCTACAAATTTTTCAGATTGTATCACATAATGCCTCGCCACTACGTGTGGCGGAGTATAAAAAATGACAAAGTCCACACCTGTAGGCTGTAAAAAATTTCGGCAGCATTTCGCCTAGGAAGTTACCATTTTAGCCCCTCCCACACCATTTTCCAGGCCAAAAGTTTGGGATGTAGATAGAAATTGAGTTGGTGTGGGACAGGTTAATTTATAATGATATGAACCATACACCATCTCAAGCCTTCAAGAAAATTCTTACCTTAAATAATTTTAACATACTTACCAGTAAATCATGGTGCTGTTTCATCAAGTTTGGAAGGCACTTTCGAGTTTGCCTGAGTATTAGCTTTTCTCATTAGGACGTCAAATGCATTTTATGCAGGGCACTTTTTATGATAAGAAAAGGCACTGCTAATTTTTTTGTCTACGTTTCTGTGTGTATCACGAGTTAACAAATCTCTTTTTTTTTTACTGTATATGTTGTTTTTTTTTAAATAAAGATGCATTTTAACTATAGTCTTTATTTCATTGTTTGTGTAGTTATGAATTATATAGTACATCTTCATCAACATATTATGTTTTTATAGTTTAACTTCACTCTACCCATTGTCAAAGATTTTTTTTTATCTATATATGAATTTCAGCTTATTATCCATAAATTCTGAATGATTTTGTGTATTACTAATTTATCAATGTTAAGAACATGGATTGCTAAAAGTATAATTATCAAACAGAAATTGCAATATATTTTTTTTAATATGTTCAAAGACAGTTAATATCCTTAAGGTAACATTATTATGTTATTATATCTTCAATTGGTTCTTTATTCCTTTTTTTGAAACTAGAATAATATTTTTAGAGCACAAATTTGTAATAAGCTAAAACAGGGGAAGTAACTCCAAAATTAATTTCCAACACGTTTGTTTGCGTTAATTAAAAACTGTGCTTGTCGCTAACAAGTTGAGATGGAAGGCATTTCTGTGAAGGCATAGTTTTATTTTGATGACTTAAATTCAATTATAAAGTCATGAAAGTCTTCATTTATACACTTTTCCATTGTGACTTGGAAATCGAAAATGCCTACCCAAGCTAAACACACTCGCTGACACATTCATCAAATGTATGACAAAAAAATACATTGTCCTAATTAAATTACCTAGATATTAACACCTTTGAAGTCTTTATCATTGTAATTGATTGTAATGACATGATTAACCTGGGGGCAATCACACAGGTGTCATATATGTAATTAACTTGGAGATCAGAAATCGATGAAACAAAAGGCAATTTTATCAAAACGGCACAAGAAAATTTTGGAAAAAGACGTCAGGGCAGAAGGGCGCGGATGAAGGCACCCAGGGCGCGGCTGAGGGCACCCAGGGCGCGGCGCCCTTCTATTTTGGGCTAGCGAGACCACTGCATTACTATTACCAAAAGAATTGATAATCTAAATAAATACAGTTATAACACTCAAATTGAGCACTAACAACTGATAAGTGGCCTTCAGTGGACAAGTCAAACCATCCATGACATCCAGTTGGGAAAAAAAAAAAAATTACCTGCCTGCCTGGTCTGAGTAGACCCGGGGGAGGGGAAACAGACATTCTTTTAAATGTGGCCCTGTTGGTGCCTTATGTAATCATATAAACACAAGCACTAACAATTTCTTATCGTCTATGTGGCTCATTCATGTCTTGTTTGTCATTCTGTCTTGTATGAACATGTCAGATGAAAACACAATAAGTCTGTTGCAAGACCATACATGATGAGTGTGAAACCATGAAAAAAAAGATTAGTCCATTACAGTCAACACAATATCGCTACTTTGAAATCTTTTACTTTGTTACTTGTACAAGTATAAGTATATCCCTGACTGATCTTGATGTTAAATTTATTTTTTAATAGACAACTTTCGAGTTCGATGCATTTCCGTCAAAAAATCTGGTTTTAGTGAACGTAATTTGTGCGTTTAGGGGCGTCGTCACTTCCATTCCAATTTTTTTTAACTCAAAAACCAAAGCATTTGTAGCAAATCTGACATGGGGTAAAATTGTTTATCAGGTCAAGATCTATCTGCCCTCAAATTTTCAGATGAATCCGACAACCCGTTATTGGGTTGCTACCCCTGAACTGGTAATTTTAGGGAATTTTTGCTGTTTTTGGCTATTATCTTGAATATTATTATAGATAGAGATAAACTGTGAACAGCAATAATGTTCAGTAAAGTAAGATTTACAAATAAGTCTACATGACCAAAATGGTCAGTTGACCCCTTTAGGAGTTATTGACCTTTATAGTCAATTTTTAATCATTGTTCGTAAATCTTAGTAATCTTTTACAAAAATCTTCTCCTCTGAAACTACTGGGCCAAATTAATCCAAACTTGGCCACAATCATCTTTGTGATATCTTGTTTAAATAATGTGTAGTGTGACCCAGCCAACCAACCAAGATGGCCGCCATGGCTAAAAATAGAACATAGGGGTAAAATGCAGTTTTTGGCTTATAACTCAAAAACCAAAGCATTTAGAGCAAATCTGACATGCAGTAAAAGTGTTTATCAGGTCAAGATCTATTTGTCCTGAAATTTTCAGATGAATCGGACAACCTGTTGTTGGGCTGCTGCCCCTGAATTGGTAATTTTAAGGAAATTTTGCTGTTTTTATGCCCCACCTACGATAGTAGAGGGGCATTATGTTTTCTGGTCTGTGCGTCTGTTCGTCCGTCCGTCTGTCTGTCTGTTCGTCCGTCCGTCTGTCCCGCTCCAGGTTAAAGTTTTTGGTCAAGGTAGTTTTTGATGAAGTTGAAGTCCAATCGACTTCAAACTTAGTACACATGTTCCCTATGATATGATCTTTCTAATTTTAATGCCAAATTAGAGTTTTTACCCCAATTTCACGGTCCACTGAACATGGAAAATGATAGTGCGAGTGGGGCATTCGTGTACTGAGGACACATTCTTGTTGGTTACTATCTTGAATATTATTATAGATAGAGATAAACTGTAAACAGCAATAATGTTCAGCAAAGTAAGATTTACAAATAAGTCAGCATGACCAAAATGGTCAGTTGACCCCTGAAGGAGTTATTGCCCTTTATAGTCAATTTTTAACCATTTTTTCGTAAATCTTAGTAATCTTTTACAAAAATCTTCTTCTCTGAAACTACTGTGCCAAATCAAATTAAACTTGGCCACAATCATCATTGGGTTAACTTGTTTAAAAAATGTGTGGCGTGACCTGGCCAATCAACCAAAATGACTGCCACGGCTAATAATAGAACATAGGGGTAAAATGCAGTTTTTGGCTTATAACTCAAAAACCGAAGCATTAAGAGAAAATCTGACAGGGTTTAACTGTTAATCAGGTCAAGATCTATCTGCCCTGATGTTTTCACATGGATCGGAAACCCGTTGTTAGGTTACTGTCCTTAATTGGTAATTTTAAGGAAATTTTGCCTTTTTTTGTTATTATCTTGAATATTATTATAGATAGAGATAAACTGTATACAGCAATAACATTCAGCAAAATAAGATCTACAAATAAGTTTACATGACCAAAATAGTCAATTGACTCCTTAAGGAGTTAATTGCCCTTTATTGTTAATTTTTAACATTTTTCATAAATTTTTGTAAATTTTTAGAAAATATTTTCCACTGTAATTACTGGGCCAAGTTCATTATAGATAGAGATAATTGTAGAAACAAGAATGTTCAGTAAAGTAAGATCTACAAACACATCGCTATCACCAAAACACAATTATGTCATGAATTTATCCGTGTCCATTGTTTAATATGCACAAGACCAAGGTGAGCGACACAGGCTCTTTAGAGCCTCTAGTTTCTTGATGTTTCTACCATGTCTACTAACTAGCATGTCTAGTTGCTAATTAGAACCTTTTTAGTCCAACTATAATTATAAAATCTTGAAAGGCTATTTATTCCTGCCTTGATGATCTCATAATTTTTTGGACTAGTACCACTTACATTACTTAATTTTGCTGTTAGAAATAAACAATTTTTTACAAACATTTTTAAACAGGAATTAACCCGTTTACATTTTTTTTTATTCCCCACCTACATGACCTAGGGTCATAATGTTTTTCATTCTGTGCATGTGTTCGTTTTGTTTGTTTGTCTATCTGTCAGTTTGTCCTGCTTCAGGTTAAAGTTTTTGGTCGAGGTAGTTTTTGATGAAGTTAAAGGTCAACCAACTTGAAACTTTATTGTACACATTTTCCTTGATCTTTCTAGTTTTAATGCCAAATTAGAGTTTTGCCTCCAATTTCACAGTCCACTGAAAAAAGAAAATGATAGTGTAAGTGGTAGGATAATAGTTTTTGTCAAGGTAGTTTTTGATGAAGTTAAAGTCCAATCAGCTAGAAACTTAATACACATGTTCTTTATGATATGATATTTTAAAAATGGTGTTTGTGAAGTACAAATTAGTTGACAAATTTATATGTGTTAAAGCCTGTTTTGCTTTGGTCTTAAATCTTAATTACAATTAGCATGATTAGATAAATTTTTTAAAATAACATTTGATGAATATATTAGTTGTTGACATTTGCCTCATACAGACTTGGGGTAATTGTAATTGTAATCGTTAATCAGCTGTAATTGATTACATTTTTTCAAGTAATCAGTGTAATCATTAATCAGCCAAAAATCTGATTACATGTAATTTAATTTAATCAATTACTTTTCAAAATACCCTGTAATCATGATTACTTTTTGATTACATTCTGATTACAATGAAAAAAATCTAAAATTGTGTTTTTGGTCATTAAATGGACCTCTTTGTTATTCATATTTGATAAATTTTAAACATACTAAAATGGTTTGGTTACTTTAAGCATGTCTACTTCAGTAAAAAAAATAAACTGTTACAGTATTGAAAAGTCACCATTAGCCTAAGCAGAGACATATAATACAATTATTTACCTTTTATCTTGGTAAAAGATATTGTATGTACATGTATATTCATGGTTTATAATGATCTTCATATTAATATTTGATAATAACTGTTATATATTCAAGTAATACTTTTCTTTAACCCTGAATTATAATCTTTTGTTAATTTTTGTGATTTTTGTCAACTTTGAATTGACAGGTAGGAGACTAATTAAGGTTTGTTTTTATTGCAATTACCAATTCAGTATAGCTGTAGGGAAATATATATGATAAAAGATAAATCAGACATGAAAATTTATCTAATTAGCACAAACTAAATTAAAAGTTGGACAAATAGGTTGTTTAATTTTTTTTTGTATTTGGACTGGACATGTAAAATGCAATGATTTTTAGTACTTACATATTGTTTACAATTTGATTAAACATTTCTATTAAAATTAAACATAGTTTAAACTGGTAACTTTATTTCATCCATATTTAAACTTCCATAAACTGCAACTTGGAATACATATAAATTATGAAAGAGGTCAGAAGACAAACAAAAAAACTCTTGATTATGATATATCTTTATTAAATTTAATTCAAAATAATTCAGAGATCATAGGTGATAAAGTGTAATGTATATATATGTAGTAAAATTTGGTGTTTATTTAAATAGAGGAAGTTTAATTTGAAGTTATCATTTTATAATTGAACCAAATAAAATACTTTCTCAAAAATGCTATAGTTATATTGAACGTTTATCATTCACATCATTCAAAATGTTTTTGTTTTTAAATTCATTGTAATCAGATGTAATCATGATTACTTTGCCAATGTAATCATTAATTTAATCAGATACTTTCAGAAATGATGTAATCATTAATTTAATTTAATCGTACAAATGAAAAAGTAATTGTAATTTAATCAATTACATTGAAAGTAATCGGACCCATCTATGGCCTCATAGAAATTTAAAGACTGTAAAATCATATATCCATAAATCAGTATAAAAATCATTAATCTTTACCCTTATAAATTGCAATCTACTTTTATTTTAATGTCAATATTTTAAGAAAGTACAGTATTTTTATACAACCGCAAAAATTTTAATTTTTTGGTCGTATATTGCTATCACGTTGGCGTTGTCGTCTGCGTCGTCGTCGTCGTCGTCCGAATACTTTTAGTTGTCGCACTCTAACTTTAGTAAAAGTGAATAGAAATCAATGAAATTTTAACACAAGGTTTATGACCACAAAAGGAAGGTTGGGATTGATTTTGGGAGTTTTGGTCCCAACATTTTAGGAATTAGGGGCCAAAAAGGGCCCAAATAAGCATTTTCTTGGTTTTCGCACTATAACTTTAGTTTAAGTGAATAGAAATCTATGAAATTTTGACACAAGGTTTATGACCACAAAAGGAAGGTTGGGATTGATTTTGGGAGTTTTGGTTCTAACAGTTTAGGAATTAAGGGCCAAAAAAGGGCCCAAATAAGCATTATTCTTGGTTTTCGCACAATAACTTTAGTATAAGTAAATAGAAATCAATGAAATTTAAACACAAGGTTTATGACCACAAAAGGAAGGTTGGGATTGATTTTTGGAGTTGAGGTCACAACAGTTTATGAATTAGGGGCCAAAAAGGGGCCCAAATAAGCATTAGTTTTGGTTTTTGCACCATAACTTTAGTATAAGTAAATAGAAATCTATGAAATTTAAACACAAGGTTTATGACCATAAAAGGAAGGTTGGGTTTGATTTTGGGAGTTTTGGTCCTAACAGTTTAGGAATAAGGGGCCAAAGGGTCCAAAATTGAACTTTGTGTGATTTCATCAAAAATTGAATAATTGGGGTTCTTTGATATGCCGAATTTAACTATGTATGTAGATTCTTAATTTTTGGTCCCGTTTTCAAATTGGTCTACATTAAGGTCCAAAGGGTCCAAAATTAAACTTAGTTTGATTTAACAAAAATTGAATCCTTGGGGTTCTTTGATATGCTGAATTTAAAAATGTACTTAGATTTTTAATTATTGGCCTAGTTTTCAAGTTGGTCCAAATGGGGGTCCAAAATTAAACTTTGTTTGATTCAATCAAAAATTGAATAAATGGGTTCTTTGATATGCCAAATCTAACTGTGTATGTAGATTCTTAATTTTTGGTCCAGTTTTCAAATTGGTCTACATTAAGGTCCAAAGGGTCCAAAATTAAACTAAGTTTGATTTTAACAAAAATTAAATTCTTGGGCTTATTTGATATGCTTTATCTAAATATGTACTTTGATTTTTGATTATGGGCCCAGTTTTCAAGTTGGTCCAAATCAGGATTCCATATCAAGTATTGTGCAATAGCAAGAAATTTTCAATTGCACAGTATTGCACAATAGCAAGAAATATCTAATTGCACAATATTGTGCAATAGCAATTAATTTTCAATTGGAGTTATCTTTCTTTGTATAGAATAGTAGTTGATATTATATGTTGGAAATTTGCCAGACATGACTATGATGTCATTTTCTATTTTTATTTGCCAATAACTTTATGTAAATAACTTCATTGGAAATTTGCCAATATAAAATGTTGCTGATGAAGCTTTCTTTCCTTATCTTATCTAAAATGTTTTTAGATAATGTATGTTGGACATTTGCCAGACATGACTATGATGTCATTTTCTATTTTTATTTGCCAATAACTTTATGTAAATAACTTCATTGGAAATTTGCCAATATAAAATGTTGCTGATGAAGTTTTTTTTATTGTTTTATACAATAAACAATGTATATTCACTTTTACTACCAATCAATCTTTACCATTCAGTGATAACAAGCACTTTATTTTACATTTTAATATTTAATGATGTATTTAAAAGGGTAGTTATTGTTGCAAACTCCATTAGAAATTTGAATTGATATCAGTTTTGGAAAAAGGGAAAAGGGGATGTGAAAAAAAGGGGGGGGGGGTTTAAATTTTTCTCATTTCAGATTTCATAAATAAAAAGAAAATTTCTTCAAACATTTTTTTGAGAGGATTAATATTCAACAGCATAGTGAATTGCTCAAAGGCAAAAAAAAACTTTTAAGTTCATTAGACCACATTCATTCTGTGTCAGAAACCTATGCTGTGTCAACTATTTAATTTTAGATTTAAAAAGTTTGAAGAAGAAATCTTTAATTGATTTGTAAAATCTTGACATTTGTTTTGTGTAAAAAAAAAAAACCATGTAATGTCAAAAATTTGATCACAATCCAAATTCAGAGCTGTATCACGCTTGAATGTTTTGTCCATACCTGCCCCAACTGTTCAGGGTTCGACCTCTGCGGTCATATAAAGCTGCGCCCTGTGGAGCACCTGGTTTAAAAGTATTTAAATGTCCTTCTACCGCTCATTTCAAAGGAGAATGAAAAATGTTTAAACCTATATATGATAATCTGGGAGGGATTATCCTTACATCTTCATTATAATGATATTAATTGATTTATTCAGTCAATATTTTTTACAAGGAGAATAAACATGATAAATAATAATTTACTTTTCTGACTCAGTTCTAAATCTGAATTACATGAATTACCAGCTAACACAAATAAAAACATGAAAAATGAGCTGATACATTATACTATCACCATATATTCCCCATAAATATTCAATTAGTGTTAATTTTCATTGTCAATAATTTTGTTTAAAAGTAACTTATCAACTTCTTGCTTCAAAATATAACTTTTGAACTCTGTTTCTAAAACAAAAATTAATAGGTTATGATTAAAACCAGCTTTTATAGTAGTGTTGGAATCAGGGAAAAGGGTGGGGGTGGGGGTGGGGGGGGGGGTGTTCCTATTGTGTTGGATCCAATCCTGGATAGTTTAAATTTTCAGTTCTTCCTTCCAGAATTTAAAGAACTTGTGTGAATCATTTTAAAAACAGTTTTCTAATTCATGGAAACTTTTTTTTTTTGTTCAATCAAATAAGAAAGCATTCAAAAGCTGTATCAGGGATATATGTAATCAGACCACATCTGAATTACCTCCCTTTAATTTTCCAATATCACTTTTTATGACTCATCCTACATTTGAATTCATGGACACTTCCACAACGTTTTTACATATTATCAACTGTACAAAATGTATAATGCTTGTGTTTTAAGTTTGTAATATATTTCAAACAGAACACAAACCTTGTATTATTTCAAACAAAACACTTTTCATAGGTTTTGTATTTTTTTACGACTTAAATTTGATATCTGCAATGTCATGAATGTATAACCGAAATAATCAATCAAGTTAATCTCAGTATTTTATAAACAGTTGCGCCATGAGCAGTGGCGGATCCAGAACTTTGCCTAAGGGGGGGGCCCGCTGACTGAGCTAAGGGGGGGCCCACTGCAGTCATGCTTCAGTGATTCCCTATATAATCAACCAAATTTTTCCCACGAAAGGGGGGGCCCGGGCCCCCCAGGGCCCCCCCCTGGATCCGCCTATGATGAGCGCATGATACGCCCTTTGTCTTGTGTGTAAGGTTTATGCAATAATAATCAATAGGGCCACACTTAAAAATATTTTGGTTTGCCCAAACCCTACCCAGACAGTGGGTAGGTAGGTAGGCATTTTTTTTTCTTTTTTCAAAAAACGAAATTGAAGTATCAGATGTTTATTAGTCTTCATGCCTATTTGATTAAAAAAAAACTTCTTCAAATCAGGACAATAAAAGAATTTGAGTAGGCAGCTTTTTTCTGGGTAGGTAGGGTTTGGGCAAACAAACCTATTATTTATTATGGCCTAGTTTCTGAGATAAAGTGCGACATGTGAAAAAAACCTTTTATAACAAAAAACTCAATAACTCAAAAATAAAATTTTGAATCAAAACCAAAAAGTATACAGATCTTATGATTAATATAATAAAGAAGCGTGTAAAGTTTTAAGCAATAATCATAAATTGCTTTTGAGATATGGCACGACATGTGACAACCCCCATCTCCCCTTTTTTTACCAGAATTATGACTGGGATAAGTTTTGACGGGTGTATAAAAATGATTTATTAAATTAAGCTATAAAAGGTCATGGGATTAAGAAAACTTGAAATGTCAGGATAACTTACAATTATTGGTGATTTTCAAGTAAATATATACATGTATGTATGTAACTTTTATACTTTTATGCTTTTTTTTCAGTGAGATAACCTTACACTATATGCAATACACAGAAAGAAGCTGAAGGATTCCAGTTATTAGAAATATGGAAACCAGTAAACTAAATTTGTCATGTGAGAACATTGGTGTTTGTTTGAGGAATCAGGACAATAACAGTGAAATGGACAATGATAATAGATTTGAAATGTATATCACACCATTTAATGATGGGACACCCGACAGTTTGTATGACTCTGACACTGGATGTGTGTTCAATTCTCGTATACCACAAACTGGGTCTGCAGGCCTTTTATCTACAAAAATGACAAACAGTCCAAATGTGAATTATTTTAAAAACAGTTTTAAAACTAAAAATCTTTTTTCTAATTCATCAAAACTTTTATACAATAAAATAAGAAAGCAACCAAAAGCTGTATCAGGGATTTGTAATCAGAGCACATCTGAATTACCTTCCTTTAATTTTCCAATATCACTTGTTATGACTCCTCCTACATTTGAATTCATGGAAATAAGACTACCTTTACTACACACTTTCACCGACTCAACAAGAAGTATTACTCATACTGTTATAGATGAACATGGCCTTTTAGAAGGTCAGCAATTCAAATATAAACAGCCATTGTCTGATATAGATATTATTATTTGTCCAGCAAATGACACTTTACTTGAGAAGTTAAAACATAGTCTAACAAGTGAGGACTTTCAGTTTAAAATAAGAGAACATTGTTATCGCAATGATCTTACCGTTAAGGAAAAAGATGAAAATTTATATGAAATGGCGGAGAAAGAGTGCTCATTACTTTGTGCTACTGACAATATTAAACAGGATATAATAATTCAGAATCAAGATGCAGTTGACAATTTAATGAAGAAAAGAAATGACTTTTGTGGGGAACATTTTTACACCCTACCTCCTGGGAAACTTTTGATTGGTCGATCTTCAAGTGGTGAATGGTTGATTAGTTGCCCACAGCCTAATAAAACTGTTAAATTCAAAGACTCCAAGATTCCAAAATGGCCAAGAAAGGAAAATCTACCTCAAGAAAAACTCTATTTAGATAGTTTACAAAATATTGAAAAAGAGAAGACTAAAGCTGCATTAAGCATCAAGTCAGAGTCTCCTCAGAAAGACCCATCATCCAGTAGTTACATTTGTATTGAAAATCCTAGTTGTATGACAAAAGAGAATCTTCCCTGTTATAAAGAATCAGTAGTGAAAGAAAGTACAAGTAAATATTATATAACAGCAACATCAATTCATTCACAAATTTGGCATCATTAAGAGTTAAATAAGATGATTATATGATTTAGAACTAATTTGTGTCATAAATTTTCTAATTTAGCTATCATATATATATTAGTATATGTACACATTAAACATATATCATGTATATATACTAAACATATTTATACAGATTATCACTTTCACAAAAAATAAGATCACAAAAATACCGAAGATCAAGAAAAAATTCAAAACAGAAAGTTCCCAACCAAATGGCAAAATCAAAGCTCAAACTTATTAAGGAATGAAAAACAATTATTAACAGTATGATTAAAAAAATTATGAATAAAATACTGCTATAATTTTTTCAAATTTCATGAGCTTAAAATATCCGTTCGTTGAATTTTTCATTGGAGTACTTAAGTATCACTCATTTGTCTTTGTTACTGCATCATCAGTGATCATGATACTAACTTTTATATTTTTATATATGAAGAACAATTTCCAAGCCGTAGTTCCTGTTGGCTTCTTCATAGTCTTATAGTCTTTCAGAATTATAAAGTTTAAAGAAATTAGTGTGACTTATAATTTCAGATAAGACAAAGAATTACCAACCAACAATAAAACAAGAAAACACAACAGACACAATTAATTCTTCTATTCAACCAATACCAGTAATGATGGTGTGTAAAGAAGGAGAGTCATTGAAAGTTATACAGGTACCAGTTAAAACAGAAAACCAGCTAGTGGAGGAAAATATCAGTTTCCACTCAAATACATGTGAAAGTATTGAAAGTGAAGGCACAATTAAAGTGAAAGTAGAACCAGTTGATACTGGTTATGATACAGGTCAGATATGTATGTATGGTAAAGATATACAAGATGAGAATTCTCCACTGAATGTCAGATTTCCCAATTTAAAACAGTGTGGTATCCATGGACATGATAAAAATAAACATACATCAAACAGTGCAGAATCTAAAGTTGGCCACAAAAGAAAGTCACCAGAAGATGACCATCAGTATATCAAGAAATGTATTTCAGTAAGTGCTAAATATTGCATGTATGCAGTAGATAACAAATCTATTTGAAGTTTGTCAAAAAGATAGAGACTACTTGTAATAAGTATCAGTTGATACAGAAAATAAAAATGCTCAGCAAAAATAACTTAATAAATGTATGAACATTTCAATTCATGTGTATGTTTGGAAAAGAATGAAAATATAATATGTAAATATAGAAAATAATTATGCCTTGAAAGTTTGGACATTGTTGTACCAAAACTTGAACTTATAAAAAAACACACTATGATTTTCAAAAGGAACAGCAAAGGCATTATATTTCACATAATACAAAATTTTGTCAGTTACTAAAAAGAGACTGCTAACCTTCACTACAAACTACCCATGCTATTATCTGCACCATCAACAATAACCTCTTACATGTACATGTACATTTAGAGCTTCAAAAATCTAGTTAACAATGTAAGTAAATTCTTTTTCTGTTTTCCTTGATTAGTTTTAATATGTTTTATAACCTATCAAATTATTAAAGAGTAAAAAATATATGAAATATATTCAATCTTGATAAAGGGAAACAACTCAGTCTTAAAAAAATGTCAAAATTTCTATCTCTAATGTTATAGATGTAAAAAAGGACAAAATGTAGGAGTCCTGTTAGAAAAAAATGTAATTTTTGTTCACCACTTCTTTGATAATATTATAAAGTTTTTTTAATCCTAACTGCCTGACTGCAAAATCTTCTCAAAAATAGCAGTAAATTTGAATTTACATAGAGATTATATTTTATGCTACACATGTCTATTGAACAAGATCTATTGTCCCTCACATAATGAGATGCAGGGGACATGGAAAAACTGGGCATACATCCTTTCGTCAGTCTGCGTGTCTGTCTGTACATCTGTCTGTCTGTCTGTACTTGTGAGTGTCTGTCCATCTGTTCATGTTAGTGCTCTCGAAGGTACAGTTCTTGCACATGTTGCAAGATTTTTATAAAACTTATACTATAGGTTAATATCAGCAATATCTCTGACAAGTTTTATAATGGTGGCTGACTGACTTTTTCAAAAAAGAGTTATGTTGCTTGGAAATATTAAATTTATAGAAAATTGCCTCAGTAGCGCCCTAATGGGTACAATTCTTGCTGATTCAAGACTAATAGTGTACTACGATTGTACAGATGTTCAAGATGGCGGTATACCATGAATCTTCCTTAACCAGTTTAGTTTAATAAATAGTTGGACAATATGTTACTGCAATAATATTTTATGAAAATTTTCTTGTTACATACATTGTTTTATATACTTAACAGAATCACACAATATGAATTTTAATTTCTCTTCTGCTTCAACATTGCATTGCAGGATATCATATCCTATTAAGGTGAAATGCTAGAATTAAAAGTATAATTTATATATTGATATTTTTATTTCAGGTTCCTTTACAAAAAGATCTGATTGCATTCAACAGTTCCCACTCAGAAGAAAAAGGTAAAAACAGTAATTGATAGGGTACTTTTATGATTCTGCCAAAAATCTGATTAAACACTGTAGTATATTTTATTGTCGAGCCTGCAACTTTTGTTGCAGAAAGCTCGACATAGGGAAAGTGATCCGGCGGCGGCGTTAGCTAACTTCTTAAAAGCTTTATATTTTAGAAGGTGGAAGACCTGGATGCTTCATACTTTGTATATAGATGCCTCATGTTACGAAGTTTCCGTCAGTCACATGTCCAATGTCCTCGACCTCATTTTCATGGTTTAGTGACCACTTGAAAAAAAAGTTCAAATTTTTTGTAATGTTGAATTCTCTCTTATTATAAGTAATAGGATAACTATATTTGATATGTGCGTACCTTGCAAGGTCCTCATGTCTGTCAGACAGTTTTTACTTGACCTCGACCTAATTTCATGGATCAGTGAACAAGGTTAAGTTTTGGTGGTCAAGTCCATATCTCAGATACTATAAGCAATAGGGCTAGTATATTCGGTGTATGGAAGGACTGTAAGGTGTACATGTCCAACTGGCAGGTGTCATCTGACCTTGACCTCATTTTCATGGTTCAGTGGTTATAGTTAAATTTTTGTGTTTTGGTCGGTTTTTCTCATACTATATGCAATAGGTCTACTATATTTGTTGTATGGAATGATTGTATGGTGTACAAGTCTAGCGGGCAGATGTCATGTGACCTTGACCTCATTTTCATGATTCAGTGGTCAAAGTTAAGTTTTTGAGTTTTGGTCTTTTTATCTAATTCTATATGCCATAGGTCAACTATATTTGGTGTATGGAAATATTTTATGATCTTTATGTCAGTCGTGCAGGTTTTATTTGACCGTGACCTCATTTTCACGGTTCATTGCACAGTGTTAAGTTTTTGTGTTTTGGTCTATTTTTCTTAAACTATAAGTAATAGGTCAACTATATATGTTGTATAGAAGCATTGTTAGCTGTACATGTCTGCCTGGCATGGTTCATCTGACTTTGACCTCATTTTCAAGGTTCATTTGTCTTTGTTTAGTTATCTTGGTTAATGTTCATGTTTATGTGATAGTTGTAATAAAACTTAGCTTTATACTTGGGACTATCAACATAATATCAATGATTAGTATAGAAGGCGAGACATTTCAGCGTGCACACTCTTGTTTTTATACGACCGCAAAAATTTTAATTTTTTGGTCGTATATTGCTATCACGTTGGCGTTGTCGTCGTCGTCATCGTCCGAATACTTTTAGGTTTCGCTCTCTAACTTTAGTAAAAGTGAATAGAAATCTATGAAATTTTGACACAAGGTTTATGACCACAAAAGGACGTTTGGGATTGATTTTGGGAGTTTTGGTTCCAACAGTTTAGGAATTAAGGGCCAAAAAAGGGCCCAAATAAGCATTATTCTTGGTTTTCGCACAATAACTTTAGTATAAGTAAATAGAAATCAATGAAATTTAAAGACAAGGTTTATGACCACAAAAGAAAGGTTGGGATTGATTTTTGGAGTTGAGGTCACAACAGTTTATGAATTAGGGGCCAAAAAGGGGCCCAAATAAGCATTATTATTGGTTTTTGCACCATAACTTTAGTATAAGTAAATAGAAATCTATGAAATTTAAACACAAGGTTTATGACCATCAAAGGAAGGTTGGGTTTGATTTTGGGAGTTTTGGTCCCAACAGTTTAGGAATAAAGGGCCCAAAGGGTCCAAAATTGAACTTTGTGTGATTTCATCAAAAATTGAATAATTGGGGTTCTTTGATATGCCGAATCTAACTATGTACATGATGTATGTAGATTCTTAATTTTTGGTCCCGTTTTCAAATTGGTCTACATTAAGGTCCAAAGGGTCCAAAATTAAACTCAGTTTGATTTTAACAAAAATTGAATCCTTGCATTGGGGTTCTTTGATATGCTGAATTTAAAAATGTACTTAGATTTTTAATTATTGGCCTAGTTTTCAAGTTGGTCCAAATGGGGGCAGGGGCGGATCCAGCCATTTTAAAAAGGGGGGGTTCCTAACCCAGGACAAAGGGGGGGTTCCAACTATATGTCCCAATTCAAATGCATTGATCGTCCAAAAAAAGGGGGGGTTCCAACCCCCGGAACCCCCCTCTGGATCCGCGCCTGGGGGGTCCAAAATTAAACTTTGTTTGATTTCATCAAAAATTGAATAAATGGGTTCTTTGATATGCCAAATCTTACTGTGTATGTAGATTCTTTTTTTTTGGTCCAGTTTTCAAATTGGTCTACATTAAGGTCCAAAGGGTCCAAAATTAAACTAAGTTTGATTTTAACAATTATTAAATTATTGGGCTTATTTGATATGCTTTATCTAAACATGTACTTTGATTTTTGATTATGGGCCCAGTTTTCAAGTTGGTCCAAATCAGGATTCCATATCAAGTATTGTGCAATAGTAAGAAATTTTCAATTGCACAGTATTACACAATAGCGAGAAATATCTAATTGCACAATATTGTGCAATAGCAATTAATTTTCAATTGGAGTTATCTTTCTTTGTATAGAATAGTAGTTGATAATATATGTTGGAAATTTGCCAGACATGACTATGATGTCATTTTCTATTTTTATTTGCCAATAACTTTATGTAAATAACTTCATTGGAAATTTGCCAATATAAAATGTTGCTGAGTTCATTAGACCACATTCATTCTGTGTCAGAAACCTATGCTGTGTCAACTATTTAATTTTAGATTTAAATAAGTTTGAAGAAGAAATCTTTAATTAATTTGTAAAATCTTGACATTTGTTTTGTGTAAAAAAAAACATATAATGTCAAAAATTTGATCACAATCCAAATTCAGAGCTGTATCACGCTTAAATGTTTTGTCCATACCTGCCCCAACTGTTCAGGGATCGACCTCTGCGGTCGTATAAAGCTGCGCCCTGCGGAGCACCTAGTTTAATATACGAGGGACAATATTCCCCAATATCCATGCAATAGGTCCGAGACCACAATTATTTCGTAGTGCATTTCTTTTAGACAATAAATGCAAATTAAAAAAATCCAACCTGTGCTTTCTCAATAAATTTTTTACAGTGTGTTGAACTACTTTTGGAACAAATTATATCAAAATTATAGGAAACTTCATCAGCCCTTACCCAAAATATAGACAATTTTATGTTAAGGGGGTCTTGAAATCTTTTGACAGCTTCTGACGTGCTAATTTTTAACCTTTTCCAACTGGACCAAATCACTACTTTACTTTAAAATTCAAATATTGTATATTAAAAGTGAACAATTTGTGGTGTATGGGAGGCAACTTTTGATATCTTGTAGGTTATGAAAAAAAAATGATGCATGGGATAGTGAAAACTGAAAAGAGAACATTGAAAATGAGTGTGAATAGGGGTGCTTCAGTTTTGTATTCTTTATTTTTTTTATTTCATTTTAGTTTAGGTCCATTATTCTCTATTCTTTATTTTTTGGTCTATTTTTCTGAATACTTTTTTTTTACCTTTAGTCTGCATGTTTTGCCTCTAAATCACTTTTTCTATAAAACCCATCAAGACCCTCAAATATTACTCTTTTTTGTTTTTATATGTAATTATATACAAAAATGATTTATGTCTAATGCCTTTAACCAATTAGTGATGTTGAAGTATGAAAATTCAGATTTTTTTTTCTCTAAAATATAGTCTTCTGTATGGTAAAATTTAAAATTTTTAATATAATGCAATACAACTACTATTTTTGGTATTACAATACTTAAGAAACCAATTAAAATAGCTTGATTCTGGGTCCTAGTTGTTTGTACCACTACTGTATATCTATATTATATATATCGCATGGTTTGGTAAATTGAATAGACTATTGTTTGAACTCAGTACTATATTATAAAATTAATCCTATGATAAATGTTGAATAAAACCATATTTGAATTAGATGATAGGAATACAAGGGCACAACATGTGCAGTATACTTCAACGAGACAGCAATCTAACTAAAAAGTACAAAAAAGATTTGATGGTCAATATGCTGTCATGTTCAGTCCACTAATAGACTATTTTGAAATTACTGACTTTTGACTCAAGAGTATATAATTATTCTGCATATGTATGCAAAAAGCATGCAGCAATACAAAATATCGTTGCAAAATGTAGGATGTGCCTTAGAATTACCACAAAAGTTTTAATCTTTTTAACCTTCTCAAAAGTTTTAATCTTTTTAACCTTCTCAAAAGTTTGGGAAAAAAATGATTACATGTACGTTCACCAGAGATACCTTACTTTAGCATGTTTAGTAAATGTACTGATAAGTCTTGTGAAAGAAAGCAAGTGTGACTATCAATTTAACTACTTAATTTTAAAGCTTGTTCCAGTCTGTTAGAGGACAACTACTCTGGTTCTGGAGCAGAGGATTCAGAGACCAGCAGGAGTGGACAGGAATACTCTGGTATTAGATTTCCCGTAATGAATGACAGGGAAACAGATGCTTTAATGGATATTGAAACAACAAGAGGTACAAAGAGACAAGCAAGATGGGGAGTTAAAATGTTCAAGGGTTAGTTTATGTTGTGGCAACTTGTATTGTATTACAGTAGTAAAAGATTACCATATGTAGTCATTTTCAAGGTTAACTTAATTGTTCATGTAGTTTCTCAATGTCTGAAGTATGACTGAGGACATATATCTGAAGTTATGTGCTAAGAGAATACCATCATTATATATCAACAGTTCAAGCTTTCAACAGCACTGAGGATAGAATATTTGATGTAATGTGCTAAAAGAGGGACGAAAGATACCAAAGGGACAGTCGAACTCATCAATCTAAAACAAACTGACAACGCCATGGCTAATAATGAAAAAGACAAACAAACAACAGCACACACGACACAACATAGAAAACTAAAGAATAAACAACACGAACCCCACCAAAAAACTAGGGGTGATTTCAGGTGTTCCGGAAAGGTAAGCAGATCCTGCTCCACATGTGGCACCTGTCGTGTTGCTTATGTGATAACAAATCCGGTAAATAGTCTTAATTTGGTAGGTCACATTCATGAAAGGGAAGGGGATTGTAGTTACGATGTAAGGAACATATCCGTTATCATTTGTGAAACGGTTATTCCATAACTGTCAACCAACTCGTGATGGCGTCCGTAAAATTTACGAAGGGATGATTTCAACTTCACTATTTGGAACTCTTGGTTTAATAGCTTCCTTGTGAGCAGCAACCCTCTATCAAGAAAATCATGATAGGAAATGCAAGCACGGGAATATCGTATCAATTGGGAGATATATACCGCAAACAGGTGCTGCTGGAATGTTGCTACTTAGAAATGGAAAGTTCACAATTGGAAAGCTGAAATCATCTCTTTTGTCGTAAAGTTTTGTTTTCAACCGACCCTCATTGTCAATTTCTAGATGTAAGTCAAGATATGAGGCCAACTTAACTGTATCTGTAGTATCCTTTATCTCTAGCTCGATTGGATAGACGCGTTCCACATAGTCACCAAATTTTGAATTATTTAGAGAAAGAACATCATCTATATAGCGAAAAGTAGAATTAAAGGATATTGCTAACTTCTTATCTTTCTTCCTAAGAAGTTCCTGCATGAAGTCAGCCTCATAATAATAATGAAACAAGTCGGCAAGTAGAGGGACACAGTTTGTTCCCATTGGAATGCCGACAGTCTAATAAGAGGATCCCATCTCTTTATTATCAATAGTCCAAGGACATACATGTATATCTGAAGTTATATGTGCTATGAGAATACCATCTCTGTATCAACGATCAACAGTCCAAGCTTTCAGCAGCCATTTTTACACTGTGTTGTTGTTTTTGGTGGAAGAAGACTTCAAGTCTTCTGAAGGCCAATGGTGCCGACTTTAAATTCATTGAGCCTCCGTATGCAGCATTCGTTTCTGTGTATTACAATTTCATAACAAATTCTGATTACTGACAATGATTTTTATACGACCTGCAAAAATTGAAAATTGTTTGGTCGTATATTGGTATGATGTTGGCATCGTCATCTGCGTCGTCGTCGTCCGAATACTTTTAGTTTTCGCACTCTAACTTTAGTAAAAGTGAATAGAAATCTATGAAATTTTAACACAAGGTTTATGACCACAAAAGGAAGGTTGGGATTGATTTTGGGAGTTTTGGTTCCAATATTTTAGGAATAAGGGGCCAAAAAAGGCCCAAATAAGCATTTTGTAGGTTTTCACACTATAACTTTAGTTTAAGTAAATAGAAATCTATGAAATTTTGACACAAGGTTTATGACCACAAAAGGAAGGTTGGGATTGATTTTGGGAGTTTTGGTTCCAATATTTTAGGAATAAGGGGCCAAAAAAGGCCCAAATAAGCATTATTCTTGGTTTTCGCACAATAACTTTAGTACAAGTAAATAGAAATCAATGAAATTTAAACACAAGGTTTATGACCACAAAAGGAAGGTTGAGATTGATTTTAGGAGTTGAGGTCCCAACAGTTTAGGAATTAGGGGCCAAAAAGGGGCCCAAATAAGCATTATTCTTGGTTTTCGCACCATAACTTTAGTGTAAGTAAATAGAAATCTATGAAATTTAAACACAAGGTTTATGACCATAAAAGGAAGGTTGGGTTTGATTTTGGGAGTTTTTGGTCCCAACAGTTTAGGAATGAGGGGCCCAAAGGGTCCAAAATTGAACCTTGTTTGATTTCATCAAAAATTGAATAATTGGGGTTCTTTGATATGCGGAATCTAACTGTGTATGTAGATTCTTAATTGTTGGTCCCGTTTTCAAATTGGTTTACATTAAGGTCCAAAGGGTCCAAAATTAAACTTAGTTTGATTTTAACAAAAAATGAATCCTTGTGGTTGTTTGATATGTTGAATCTAAAAATGTATTTAGATTTTTGATTATTGGCCCAGTTTTCAAGTTGGTCCAAATCGGGGTCCAAAATTTAACTTTGTTTGATTTCATCAAAAATTGAATAATTGGGGTTCTTTTGATATGCGGAATCTAACTGTGTATGTAGATTCTTAATTGTTGGTCCGGTTTTTAAATTGGTCTACATAAATAAAGTCCAAAGGGTCCAAAAATAAACTAAGTTTGATTTTAAAAAAAATAGAATTCTTGGGCTTCTTTGATATGCTGAATCTAAACATGTACTTAGATTTTTTTTTGATTATGGGCCCAGTTAACAAGTTGGTCCAAATCAGGATCAAAAATTATTATATTAAGTATTGTGCAATAGCAAGAAATTTTCAATTGCACATCATTCAGCAATAGCAAGAAATCTTCAGTTGCACATTATTGTGCAATAGCAAGAAATTTTCGATTGCACAATAGCAAAAAATCTTCAATTGCACAGTATTGTGCAATAGTAAGTATTTTCAATTGCACAGTATTGCGCAATAGAAAGAAATATCTAATTGCACAATATTGCGCAATAGCAAGAAATTTTCAATTGGAGTTATCTTTCTTTGTCCAGAATAGTAGTTGAATCAACTTAAATCATTGTTTTATACAATATATATACAATGTATATTCACTTTTACTACCAACTGATAAATTTAAACCATCTTTACCATTCAGTGATAACAAGCACTTTATTTTACATTTTAATTTTTTATGATGTATATATAAATTTAAATGAGTTGTTTTTGTTGCAAACTCCATTAGAAATTTGAATTGAGATCAGTTTAGGAAAAAGGGAAAGGGGGATGTGAAAAAAAAATGGGGGAGGGGGTAAATTTTTCTCATTTCAGATTTCATAAATAAAAAGAAAATTTCTTCAAACATTTTTTTGAGAGGATTAATATTCAACAGCATAGTGAATTGCTCAAAGGCAAAAAAAATATTTTAAGTTCATTAGACCACATTCATTCTGTGTCAGAAACCTATGCTCTGTCAACTATTTAATCACAATCCAAATTTAGAGCTGAATCCAGCTTGAATGTTGTGTCCATACTTGCCCCAACCTTTCAGGGTTCAACCTCTGCGGTCTTATAAAGCTGCGCCCTGCGGAGCATCTGGTTATACCATATTAGGGTACTGAAAATATGTGTTATATAGGCATGGTGATAAATTTTTAATGGAGCATAAAAGTTGCAACTTCCTGAATCAGTGCAAAGATCAAATAGTTTGGTCCTTCTTTCATGTCTTATTTGGTTATGTAGCATCCCAAGTATTTTTGGAAAGTTTGCTATAGCTACTTTCCATAGGCGTCGGCCTCAACTTTCAGTGAGACAGACTATCGCAATGTTCTGCTCCAAGATAATGTAGTACTAGTGTTTGAATTCTGATTCTTGGATATTTTGAGTAACTACTCTTTTAAAAAGATTACAGCTTAAATAAATGAAGGAATGAATGTTCCCGACAATTCAGATGAATTTAACTTCATTTTGAAATAGGTATCGCAAACACTACTTTGCGGATGCCCCGTTGGCTGAAGAGAAAATCAAAAGAAATCTATGCGAGATAGCGTTTCATTCATGAATATTTCATGAATGAACATTTTCCAGCACTATTTTTTACTATGTACGATATTTACAACTGTTTATTATTGAATAAGTAAAAGCCCAAGTGTATCAAAAGAATCCGGTATGCGAGAACAAGTTGATATTTGACCAAGTTGTCGGATAATTGACACGTTTTATTTTAACAATACACAGGTGATAGAATATAAAATAATCGATAATTATATGGCTTATATGTCTCACGCCAAGGACGGGTAAAGGTAAATACAGGCTTTAATAGAAGAGTACATTGTTTTTGTCAAACTGACATCGATCTGAAAGTTTTGAAGCCAAAAATCATTTGAAAACTTTTAATTCCGTTATTTATAAAATACAAGCTGTTTCACTTTCCAATGTGGATATAAGGACCTCCACTCGTTCAACATGCTCAAGTGGATCAAACTGACAACAGAAAAACATTGTCTTAATTAAAGGATGCTTTTGTCCAGACAGAGAAACTATACCATAATTATTTTAATTTTTGATTTGGCAAAAACGGTTGAATTAATAGCGAGAGGACTGTACATATGACCTATTCGTAATTTCATTGGAAATTATAACTATATTTTTTTTTTTCACCACAGCGAGATGCATTGTAGGGTACATAAAATATCGCACGTTCATTCCTCTGTCTGTCCTTCCGGTCATTATGGTTAATTAGATTTTTCATGTGTACAATTCTTGTCAAATTTCTATTAAACTGATATCGTATGGACACGTTCGAAAATGAGTGCATATCAACTATCCTTTAAAAGAGACAGCGAGGACTGTGAAAAAAAACACACCTGGTTTGGTTACTCAAAAGTTCACCAAAAATATACAGATCGTTTGACCATCATGAAAAAAACAACCATGACATTAGGATAATATGCTGTACCATGTTTACGACGGACAGAGGGAAGCCGGACATTTGTATACCATAATACGTCCCATCAAAATTTTTGCATGAATTATTTGCCACTGGATGTTAAGCAACCAACAATTAATCAATTTAATTGGTATTAAGCTGGCATTGAAGATCTCACAGAAACAGTAATGTGTTTTATTTCTTATGGTTTTATTATACTGTTATCATGTCAGAATCAAATCCGCTAATATAACTGGGGTAGAAGTAAGATGCGGGAGAAACAGAAATTGGAGCATCGAAAAATCCACATTTACGTTTCTAATTACGGAAAATTACACTCATTACGTCCCGAAAAAAGTGACGTTTTGCGGGAATTTAAACACTTAACGTCGCGCCAAGAGTTAACTCCCTTGAAACTGTATCGGATGCCCTTAATTAATGACAATTAGTAGCATAGCATCCGTATAATTTAAAAGCAACCAAGTCATCATATACTTCTTAGAATATTATAGTTCAGTGTTTCCCCCGTAATTAATATTGCCAATAATTAAGAAGTTCCGGATCGAGTCCGACACCGATACCAATAGTATATTCACCTGTTACCTATTGCCATATCTGTACGTTTCGCATCTGACAGGCGCACAACCAAACGGTATATTTAGAATTTTGCTGTATACTGTTGAGTAAAAAATACTCCATTTCAGGCCCTTTTGTTTTCCAAATTATTAATATTACCAATAATAATTGATAGGTTCCAGGTCAACGGGTTCAAACAGAAAGATTTTGAAAGCAGAGAAAACTGTGCATCTTATAATCGGCATGACTTTATCAGATGATCATGACAATACCAATACAGTATAAAAAACTCTAATTTGGCATTTAAATCAAAAGATTATATCATAGGGAACATCTATATATCTATAATACTAAAATAACGAGGTCCAATTTGTCAGCCGTCATCACGTCAAAACGATGAATCAAAGAATTCAACTTTATATATAACTTATATTGTACAATGGTGTTGATTAAAAATTACACCACTCCAGGCCCCTTTGTTTTCCCCGTAAATAAAATTGCCAATAATTAAGAAGTTCTGGATCGAGTCCGACACCAATACCAATAGTATATTCACCTGTTACCTATTGCCATATCTGTACGTTTCGCATCTGACAGGCGCACCACCAAACGGTGTATTTAGAATTTTGCTGTATACTGTTGAGTAAAAAATACTCCATTTCAGGCCCTTTTGTTTTCCAAATTATTAATATTACCAATAATAATTGATAGGTTCCAGGTCGACGGGTTCAAACAGAAAGATTTTGAAAGCAGAGAAAACTGTGCGTCTTATAATCGGCATGACTTTATCAGATGACAATACCAATACTAAAATAAGGCATACGCATAGTTATATACTTTAAGTCAGCCATGGACCCGCGATATCACGGGTGTGTTCTAGTATAATACTAAAATAACGAGGGCAATTTGTCAGCTGTCATGGGGTAAAAATGACTAATCAAAGAATTCAATTATATATATATATCCAATATAGGACAATGGTGTTGATTAAAAATTACACCACTCCAGACCCTTTTTTCCCCACATAATTAATATTGCCAATAATTAAAACAAGTTCAGGGTCGAATCAGATACCGATACCAATAGTATATTTACCTGTTAACTTTTACCTTATCTGTACATTTCTCATCTGACAGGCTCACCACCAAACCGTCACGGTATTTCGAAATTTGCTATTTACACAGGTTAATTGATTGGACTTCAACATCATCAAAAACTACCTCAACCAAAAAACTTTAACCTGAATGGGACAGACAGACAAACAAACAGACGGAAGGATGGACGCACTGACCAGAAAACATAATGTCCATAAATGGGGCATTAAAAGTGATGTTTGGAAATTGCTGCCGAGACAATGGTTTTGTTTGAAAAATCCAAACTGTGATTAAATACATATTTGAAAATGTACATGCCTATAACCTATTTGAAATAATACACATATACAGTTGCAAACTTTCCAGAGATGCTATCCAACACTTTGATTTTATACATCATCAGCTTTCTAAACACTAATTTCTGAGCATTCCCTTATACAGTTAGTCAAGAAAACACCTTGACCTATATATAGAAATTTGACATGATTTTAAAACTGAACACAATGAATATAGGTTAATTATTAAGTTGGTATACATAGAAAACTGTTTTATATATCAATTTTAAGTGTTGTTACTGTTTTCATTTTTATGTGACACATTGATAGTCTTGCTATTTTCCTTTCAGAATGGTTGAAACAAAGGGAATTTGATCCAAATTTTGAAGATTTATCCATAAAAGTTCTTGATGAAAGACTTGAAAAATTTTATGCTGAATTAAGAATAGCTGATGGTAAATTATATGCAGCAAACTCATTCCGAGGCATCAGAGCTTCCATCAACCGTCACCTGACTACTAACCCGTATAATAGGTCATTATCCTTATTCACTGATCATGACTTTCATAATTCAAACATGGTCTTCAAAGTTATGATGCGGAAAATAAAAATGGAAGTTGTGAAGAAAGAACTACCACCACCAATTTCAGGAGAAGACATGACAAAGTTAACAAGATCACCTGTTTTAACTATCAACACTCCCAAAGGATTGCAGAACAAAGTGTGGCTTGATTTGACCCTTAATTTCACATACAAAAATTGTCTAAAACAACGTGATTATAGAACTCATATGTTTGTTTTTAAGACTGATGACAATGGAATGGAATATGTAGAGATAAAGGATCCTAATAGACAACCTGGTGAAGTCAGTCCAAAAATGGTTGCAACTCGAGACATATATTGTCCAGTTGTCTCATTGATGAAATATTTGACTAAGCGTAATAAAGCTTCAGAAGACTTCTTCCAACAACCTAGGTGTCCGAAATCTATGACTGATGACAGTTGGTACACGTCACGTCCCTTAGGGGAAAGACAACTTGCAAATATGATGAAAATTATATCCAAAGAAGCAGGACTGAGTCGTGTTTATTCTAATATAGTGCTGAAGGAAACTATACTAAATTCTTTACTTTATATGCCTATGAAACCTGAAAAAGTATAGGAGTTCTTAGTACAGTCTACACCTTTATTTATATTCAATTCAAATGACACTAATATTATCAGTATTTAAAAGAACTATTGTGTTTTAAGTTTGCTAGCAATTTGATTTAGAAGTCAGTTTAAAAGATGAATTTTATATTAAGGTAGCACAATACAAAGATTTTATAACTCCAACTCCCAAGTTTTAACATGTTGTAACTTTCTTAATAATGCTTCAAAATTTATAAAAGTGGTAGTTTTGGATAGCTAACAGATTACTCTTTCAAATTAATGCAATGTTAGTATTATGCAACAATTATGTAACCAATTATAATGTTAGCTGAGTCTAAAATGTTTTTCACCAAATTTCCACTTTCAAATGAAATTAGCTTCTGCATATGTATCCCTAGAGGGTTGATTTTATTATATGTTGTTCCTATGGCCATTATCTACTAAAGGGTGTCTCAGATTTCAGATAGAATGTATAGAACAAATTTTACACCTAATTAAACATTTTCTTCTTTTATGTGGTTAGGATGTTTACACTAATTAGAGATTGATGAGAGAATGGAACACCATAGAGACAATCTGAGACACTCTTTTGAAGCCCATAAAGTGTTGATTAAGATTTGGTTAAAATTTTCTGTATAGTTAAAGAGATGATAGAGCTAAATTCATTCAAGTGAACCTACCCAGATTTTGCCACTAATTACATAATAATTGATTACATAATGATTGCATAATAAAAATATAGCATTCATTTAAAAGATTGTTCTTTTATCTATCTATATATACCTCTTTTTAGCTCATCTGGCCGAAAGGCCAAGTGAGCTTTTCTCATCACTTGGTGTCCGGCGTCCGTCGTCGTCCTGCGTTAACTTTTACAAAAATCTTCTCCTCTGAAACTACTGGGCCAAATTTAACCAAACATGGCCACAATCATCATTGGGGTATCTAGTTTAAAAAATGTGTCCGGTGACCCGGCCAACCAACCAAGATGGCCGCCATGGCTAAAAATAGAACATAGGGGTAAAATGCAGTTTTTGGCTTATAACTCAAAAACCAAAGCATTTAGAGCAAATCTGAAATGGGTAAAATTGTTCATCAGGTCACAATCTAACTGCCCTGAAATTTTCAGATGATTCGAACAACCGTTGTTAGGTTGCTGCCCTGAATTGGTAATTTTAAGGAAATTTTTGCAATTTTTGGTTATTATCTTGAATATAATTATAGATAGAGATAAACTGTAAATAGAAAAAATGTTCAGCAAAGTAAGATTTACAAATAAGTCAACAGGTCCAAAATGGTCAGTTGACCCCTTTAGGAGTTATTGCCCTTTATAGTCAATTTTTAACCATTTTTCGTAAATCTTAGTTATCTTTTACAAAAATCTTCTTCTCTGAAACTACTGGGCCAAATTTAACCACACTTGACCATAATTATCATTTGGGTATTTAGTTTAAAAAATGTGTCCGGTGACCCGGCCAACCAACCAAGATGGCCGCCATGGCTAAAAATAGAACATAGGGGTAAAATGCAGTTTTTGGCTTATAACTCAAAAACCAAAGCATTTCGAGCAAATCTGAAATGTGGTAAAATTGTTTATCAGGTCAATATCTAACTGCCCTGAAATTTTCAGATGATTCGAACAACCCGTTGTTAGGTTGCTGCCCCTGAATTGGTAATTTTAAGGAAATTTTTGCAATTTTTGGTTATTATCTTGAATATAATTATAGATAGAGATAAACTGTAAATAGAAAAAATGTTCAGCAAAGTAAGATTTACAAATAAGTCAACAGGTCCAAAATGGTCAGTTGACCCCTTTAGGAGTTATTGCCCTTTATAGTCAATTTTTAACCATTTTTCGTAAATCTTAGTTATCTTTTACAAAAATCTTCTTCTCTGAAACTACTGGGCCAAATTTAACCACACTTGACCATAATTATCATTTGGGTATTTAGTTTAAAAAATGTGTCCGGTGACCCGGCCAACCAACCAAGATGGCCGCCATGGCTAAAAATAGAACATAGGGGTAAAATGCAGTTTTTGGCTTATAACTCAAAAACCAAAGCATTTCGAGCAAATCTGAAATGTGGTAAAATTGTTTATCAGGTCAATATCTAACTGCCCTGAAATTTTCAGATGAATCGGACAACCTGTTGTTAGGTTGCTGCCCCTGAATTGGTAATTTTAAGGAAATTTTTGCAATTTTTGGTTATTATCTTGAATATTATTATAGATAGAGATAAACTGTAAATAGAAAAAATGTTCAGCAAAGTAAGATTTACAAATAAGTCAACAGGTCCAAAATGGTCAGTTGACCCCTTTAGGAGTTATTGCCCTTTATAGTCAATTTTTAACCATTTTTCGTAAATCTTAGTTATCTTTTACAAAAATCTTCTCCTCAGAAACTACTGGGCCAAATTTAACCACACTTGACCATAATCATCATTGGGTATCTAGTTTAAAAAATGTGTCCGGTGACCCGGCCAACCAACCAAGATGGCCGCCATGGCTAAAAATAGAACATAGTGGTAAAATGCAGTTTTTGGCTTATAACTCAAAAACCAAAGCATTTAGAGCAAATCTGACATGGGGGTAATAATGTTCATCAGGTGAAGATCTATCTGCCCTGAAATTTTCAGATGAATCGTACAACCCGTTGTTAGGTTGCTGCACCTGAATTGGTAATTTTAAGGAAATTTTTGCTATTTTTAGTTATTATCTTGAATATTATTATAGATAGAGATAAACTGTAATAGAAAAAATGTTCAGCAAAGTAAGATTTACAAATAAGTCAACAGGTCCAAAATGGTCAGTTGACCCCTTTATAGGAGTTATTGCCCTTTATAGTCAATTTTTAACCATTTTACGTAAATCTTAGTTATCTTTTACAAAAATCTTCTCCTCTGAAACTACTGAGCCAAAATTTAACCACACTTGGCTATAATCATCATTGGGGTATCTAGTTTAAAAAATGTGTCCGGTGACCTGGCCAACCAACCAAGATGGCCGCCATGGCTAAAAATAGAACATAGGGGTAAAATGCAGTTTTTGGCTTATAACTCAAAAACCAAAGCATTTAGAGCAAATCTGACATGGGGGTAATAATGTTCATCAGGTGAAGATCTATCTGCCCTGAAATTTTCAGATGAATCGGACATTTCGTTGTTGGGTTGCTGCCCCTGAAGTGGTAATTTTAAGGAAATTTTGCTGTTTTTGGTTATTATCTTGAATATTATTATAGATAGAGATAAACTGGAAACAGCAATAATGTTCAGCAAAGTAAGATCTACAAATAAGTCAAGCTGACCAAAATGGTCAGTTGACCTCTTTAGGAGTTATTGCCCTTTATAGTCAATTTTTAACCATTTTTCATTAATCTTAGTAATCTTTTATAAAAATCTTCTCCTCTGAAACTACTTGGCCAAATTTAACCAAACGTTGCCATAATCATCATTGGGGAATCTAGTTAAAAAATGTGTCTGGTAACTCGGCCAACAAACCAAGATGGCCGCTATGGCTAAAAATAGAACATGGGGGTAAAATGCAGTTTTTGGCTTATAACTCAAAAACCAAAGTATTAAGAGCAAATCTGACAGGAAGTAAAATTGTTGATCAGGTCACAATCTATCTGCCCTGGAATTTTCAGATGAATCGGATAATCGGTTGTTAGGTTGCTGCCCCTGAATTGGTAATTTTGAGGAAATTTTGCTGTTTTTTAGCTCTCCTGGCCCGAAGGGCCAAGTGAGCTTTTCTCATCACTTGGCGTCCGGCGTCCGGCGTCGTTAACTTTTACAAAAATCTTCTCTGAAACTGATGGGCCAAATTAAACCAAACTTGGCCATAATCATAATTAGGGTATCTAGTTTAAAAATTGTGTCCGGTGACCTGCCCAACCTTCCAAGATGGCCACCATGGCTAAAAATAGAACATAGGGGTAAAATGCAGTTTTTGGCTTATAACTCAAAAACCAAAGCATTAAGAGCAAATCTGACATAGGTAAAATTGTTCATCAGGTCAAGATCTATCTGCCCTGAAATTTTCAGATGAATCGGACAACCCGTTGTTGGGTTGCTGCCCCTGAATTGGTAATTTTAAGGAAATTTTGCTGTTTTTGGTTATTATCTTGAATATTATTATAGATAGAGATAAACTGTAAACAGCAATAATGTTCAGCAAAGTAAGATTTACAAATAAGTCAACACGACCGAAATGGTCAGTTGACCCGTTAAAGAGTTATTGCCCTTTATAGTCAATTTTTAACCATTTTTCGTAAATCTTAGTAATCTTTTACAAAAATCTTCTCCTCTGAAACTCTTGGGCCAAATTTAACCAAACTTGGCCACAATCATTATTTGGGTATTTAGTTTAAAAATTGGTGTGGCGTGACCCATCCAACCAACCAAGATGGCTGCCATGGCTAAAAAATAGAACATAGAGGGCAAATGTAGATTTTGGCTTATATCTCTGACACCAAAGCATTTAGAGCAAATCTGACTAGGTTAAATTGTTTATCAGGTCAAGATCTATCTGCCCTGAAATTTTCAGACAAATCAGACAACCTGTTGTTGGGTTGCTGCCCCCAAATTAGTAATTTTAAGGAAATTTTGCAGATTTTGGTTATTATCTTGAATACTATTATAGATAGAGATAAACTGTAAACAGCAATAATGTTCTGCAAAGTAAGATTTACAAATAAGTCAACATGACCAAAATGGTCAATTGACCCCCTAAGGAGTTATTGTCCTTTATAGTCAATTTTCAACAATTTTTATAAAATTTGTAAATTTTTAACTAACATTTTCCACTGAAACTACTGGGCCAAGTTCATTATAGGTAGAGATAATTGTAAGCAGCAAGGATGTTCAGTAAAGTAAGATGTACAAACACATCACCATCACCAAAATACAATTTTGTCATGAATCCATCTGCTTCCTTTGTTTAATAGTCACATAGACCAAGGTGAGCGACACAGGCTCTTTAGAACCTCTAGTTTTATTTTTTTAAAGAAGATTGATTACAAATCCTTATCTGCTTTTTCCAATTGATGGTACATGCAAGTCTTTTGATTCAACAAAATAAATTGCATGTCTACTCCCGCTCTGGGCGAGTGGACAAAGCAAAATCCAAGTGAGCTGTGGTGTACTGTGTACATTGTAACAAAAATGAAGCAGTTCTCTTGCTAAAAAAACATACCCATAACTTATTTAAATTTAAAAAAAAAGGCATTAGGGGTCTTCCATATCTAAAATACTGGTGCCTTACATGTATATGGAGCAAGATCTGCTTACCCTTCTTGAGCACCTGTGATCACCCCGTTTTGGTGGGGTTCGTGTCTGTAGTCTTTAGTTTTCTATGTTATGTCTTGTGTACTATTGTTTTTCTCTGTTTGCCTTTTTCTTATTTAGCCATGGCTTTGTCAGTTTATTTTTGATGTCCCTCTGGTATCTTTTGCCCTTCTTTTAAAAGTGCTCTCAAACCAAAGAGGAAAATAATTAGACATGAAGAAAAGGAGATGTGGAGTATAAAACAGTCTAATGATATAAAAAGTAAAATAACAAAAATACTGATCCCTAATTGAAAGTCAGTCAAATGGCAAAATAAAAAGCTCAAACACATCAAAGGAATGGATAACAACTGTCATATTTCTGACTTGGTACAGGCATTTTCTTATGCAGAAAATACCATAAGACATGTAGTTTAGTGTTTGTACTGTATACAAAAGGGCATGGAGGAGCAAATGATAAAACTAGCATCATATATTGTTATCTAATGCTGAGTTCACACGTAATTCGAATTCAATTTGGTATTAACTAATTCGAATTAGTTCAACTCGCATTAGAAACATTTTACATCCTAACGTCAATTCTAATTCGAATTAGAATTCGCATCAAATTCGCTTTACTGTTCAAACGTTGTTATCTTGTAATTCGCATTATCAATTAAGTAATTGAATAATTTAAAAAGATTTAAATCAAAACAAAAACAAAATATTTTGGGGTCAATTGCGTCTCCAACATTGCTCTTGTGTGGATTATTTCCCTTTTCAGTATTTAAACATTTCAAGATGTGTTTTATATGTTAGCTAATATTTCGTATCTGTTAGCTTTATTCTATTTAGTATTCATATATTGAGTAATATTGACATTTGAGTTCCTTTATTTGTTTTAAGTTTTCCACAATTTGCAATGTTATTCACTTTTGCTTACCATTTTGAAGGAAGTTGTTTAAATAAAAGATAATAATAATGTTAAATGATCACTCTGACAGAATGCATTTTCTGACTAGTGTGTATACATAAGTTGAGACACGAAGCCAGTTTGAAATATAAGAATAGAGACACGAAGCTGTTCTGTGGCATATATGACAAGAGATTGGATTTTGATATAATACACAGATCGACTATATTATACCTCGCTACCATTAATAAATCAATTGTTCAGAAATATAAAATAAAAAAATAATACATTCGAATAAGTATGTATGTGTCTGTCCCAAGTTAGGAGGATGTATAAATTCATTGTTAAATATTTGATGTTTTGCTATTTTTTTTGTACATAATTTAGGCCGTAAGTTTTCTTGTCTAAATTGTTTTACATTTGTCAAGGCCTTTTATAACCGACTATGCGGTGTGGGCTTTGCTCACTGTTGAAGGCCATATATTGATCTATATTTGTTAATTTCTATGTCATTTGGTCTCTTGTGGAGCATTTTTTCATTGGCAATAATACCACATCTTCATTTTTATATGATGTTACTTGTGACGTCACAAATGACGTACGTGTTCGGTATTCCTTGCAAGACACCAATATGGAGCACATAATTCGCAAAAAATGTTTAGCTTTGTTCTTTTTATTATAATGAGACTAGTTTTTTTCTGTAAGAATAAAGAGGAGAATGGTCCTTCAAAATCAAAGATAGAGGAGAAAACGAAACTTTTTCCTATCTTTGCAACGAAGGCGAAAAATGGCATGTATGTTGTTCATAGATCTTGCCAGCAAGCCATGCACAGAAAGAGCGTTGTTGGCAAAAGAGAGAACAAATGACATATTATACATTGATGCAATAAGTGTTTGGTGAAATTTGGATTGGAGGCACAATACTAGAATTTCAAAGGAAACTTTTAGTTTCTTGGAAGAAGAGCTTGGTCCACATGTAAAAAGAAGGATACAGTGATGCGGTCGGCTGTTCCTGTTAGCAAAATGACTCTTTGGTATCTTGGTACACAGATGGACTTTCGATCTTTGGCCGCATTATTTGGAGTTGGAAAATCGACAGCGTGTATTAGTGTACACGAAGCTTGCATGACAATAAGACAAGTTCTAACTAAAACATTCATAAATTTCCCAAGAAACCAAGCGGCTGATGATGTAGTAAGCGGCTTCGCCAACTTAGGATTCCCACAAACCGTTGGTGCTATAGACGGCACGCACATACCTATAATTGCGCCTTCTGAGAACTCGAGTGACTTTTACAACCGAAAAGGTTATTACAGTATAATTATGCAGGCTGTGGTAGATCATTCTTATAAATTCATAAATATACATAAAATTGAGAAAGGAAATGGGGAATGTGTCAAAGCGACAACAACCCGACCATAGAGCAGACAACAGCCGAAGGCCAACAATGGGTCTTCAATGTAGTGAGAAACTCCCGCACCCGTAGGCGTCCTTCAGCTGGCCCCTTAAAAATTGTATACTAGTACAGTGATAATAGACGTCATACTAAACTCCGAATTATACACAAGAAACTAAAATTAAAAATCATACAAAACTAACAAAGGCCGGAGGCTCCTGACTTGGGACAGGCGCAAAATTGCGGCGGGGTTAAACATGTTAATGAGATCTCAACCCTCCCCCTATACCTCTAGCCAATGTAGAAAAGTAAACACATAACAATACTCACATGAAAATTCAGTTTATTTCAATAACTCATGAAAGGGTTTTTACCAAAATTTCAGCAGATTCTATATTTCATGCTTTCGATTGAAGACTCGAGTAATACCAATGCAAATATTAGGCAAAAGTATGCGTCAGCCTTTTCCATCCTCTGTTTATAAATAAAATATCTCGAAAAGGAGTTCCATAACCTATCAATGTTTTAAGCTTATTTTGTTCCTTAATGAATGCTCTTTCGACAAACAGTACTAATATTAAAGTCATAATTTTTAAGATCTAAATGAAATATTTACCAAATGTTTCGTCCCCCTTTCTTTTCCGTGACTTGCAGATAGGTTTCTTTTGATTTATTTCTTTTTTCTGTTCTTTCTCTTCAACTAATTGGTCCAAATTAGCATCAATGCCATCTTTGAAATTCTGTGAAGTCTCTGTCTCGAATGGTTCGTTTTAAAAAAGGAATAAAAGTATTATGAATGATTCCACTATGATTAGGACAAACAACACTTGTTTTCTCAAAGTGATTAACGGTAATAGTGTTGTAAATCGTTTAACGTAATAACTGTAATTATCGGTCAAAAGGACCGTATCGAATATCAAAAACACTTACCATCACCTTTTAAAGTTTTAAGATATTGTAATTCTAATATAAAAATAAAGGAGATTTGGTATGATTGCCAATGAGACCAATATCCACCAAAATTAACATAAAGATTAAAACAGATGTAAGTTATTATGTACGGCCTTCACCAATAAAAAAAACCAGCTAACCGTATTGTAAAAATACGAACTAAGAAAAACGGGGTTAAACATGTTTGCAGGCGCCAGGACTGTGCAAAGCGAACCCTTATGTCTTAGCATAAACCTTCATCTTATCATAAAACACTGCAAGTGTAGCGAAGAACTTTATATATAGAGATACCGATTAGTCGATTAACGTGTGAAAGATGTACAAAACTGTTTATTTGACAAGAATAGTTTTCCTACATCACAAAACAAATAAAATTTTTTTTTATTTCTTACCATTTGAGCTTTCTAAGTCGTCAATTGCAATATTCACACACTCAGCTCCAGCGTTCACCACCAACTCAAGCTGAACTATATATTGGTCTGGTGCCCTTGAATTTGTCTATTTCATCAAAGTATGAAAATCTTGATCTGCCATGTCCTGATGTGTTGTTATGCATTTTTTGCCTTCATATATTGAACTCTGAGAGATTTGACTTTAGTTCTGCATGCCTCCCAGTTTCTTATATATCCGTGCTCCTTCATTTTGTATGATTTTTTTTTCATACACATGCCGATTTCTACGCGTACCAGACAACTCGGCTTCAATTGCATCATCTGCCCAACATTAATTGGATAAGGCAGAAAGTCTCCATTCAAAATCACAGTTATACAGACTTTTTTTAAACGCTTTCAGATATTGGGCTGATGTTTTGCATGTGATTTAACCAAGATGAATTACAGATCAAATTTAAGTTTAGTTCCGCTCGACTAATTTTTGCTGTAATTTTGGGCTGTGGTGATAAACTTTTCGAAAATCACAGTTATACGGACCTTTTTTTCTAAATTCTCACAGATATTGGGCTGATTTTTGGTATGTGAGCTATAACCATGATGAGTTACAGATCAAGTTTAAGATTCGTTCCGCTCCACTAGTTTTTGCCAAAATTAAGGGTTTACAACTTTGAAATTTATTGAAAATCACAGTTATACGGACTTTTTTCTATACGCCATCAGATTTGAGGTGATTTTTGATATTTGAGACTACCATCATGTTTGTGTCCGCATGTGTTATTGAAAGTGCAGATTTTTTTCAACTTTTTGAGACTGGGTCATTCGTGTCGCTTTGACACATCTAGTTTTATATACCATCGCAATATGAGACGGATAATAGGTACTCTTACAGATTGAATTTTAAAAGTCTTGCTTTGATTCCTTAACACCACTAGCTTACTGGAGAAGCAGTAAATACAAATTTGAAGTAATAATGTAAAAGTCAAAAGTGAATGGAAAAAAGTAAAAATGGTTATGCTTGTTAATGCATTTACATCATAATATTGTATATATTATCAGATTATTACATGGCATTTTTCATATCGCATGTATTATCAGCCCTAGGTTCAATATCAGCCCAAGAGCCGCATGGCTCGAGGGCTGATGTTGACCGAGGGCTGATAATACATGCGATATGAAAAATGACATTGTTATGATCTTTTTATCATATACTTGGAATAAATAACATGATTTTTACTGTATGATAATAGCATTAAATTAAAGTAAATTCCATATTTTTCGAATTGGTGCTTAGCGGGCTGATATGAAAAGTTTATCACATGCTTCGAACGTTATCACATGCCTTTCCGTAACGTTATCACATGGCATTCCGGTGATACTCGGCAAATTCCGGAAAATACACCTCAATGCTACGTTTTTAGTGAAACATTACCAGAAAGTGTACAAAACAATTATTTGGATACTGGAAAGTATATTGTGTAAAATAATTAAAAAAAAAATATTAAGTAAATGCATTTTTTAACAGTTTCAAACAATTTAGAAAGTTACTTTAAAAAAAAGTTGACTTTCCAAACAGTGTTCATTATGTATGAGTCATGTATATTGTTCAATTTTTTTGTTGTTGTTCGATTCGTCTATATTAAAATATTGTTCTTCTCTGTTGAGGCATATGATAGAAAGATTTCATATCGAATGTACTAAATTTAGGGTCCAACGTCCGTGAACTTTCAGTCTTTGAACTTCTTTTTGGGAACCACGTAAAAGGATCAATATATGAATCTGTTATTTTTCTCCATATTGTTGAAGCATATGATAAATACTAGTATAGTCATTGTAGGCAATGGAATCAAGTGCGTGAGCGATTCTATTTTGACCAATCTGTGTTGAACATCTACATCTTTTGAATGGGCACTATCAGATACGTTGTCCTTTTTAATTGTATGGTTTCATAGTTTATGAAATATAAGGACTAAATAAACTCAGCATAGATACTAAAATTGAAATTATGAATTTGCGCCAGAAGCGCGTTTTGCCCGGTCTACAAAAGACTCACCAGTCACGCTCAAATAAACAAAAATAAAAGGCCAAATAAAGGACGAATATAAAGAGCATTAAGGACCAAAAATTCCTAAAATTTTTGTCAAATACAGTTTATATAATCTATTCCTGAGGTAGAAAAGCCTTATATTTCAAAAATTTCAAAGTTTTGTTAACAGTTAGTTTATAATTATGACTATGTCAATGACAACTCAAGTCAACACAGAAGTGATGACTACTGAGCTGGTGGTACCCTCGGGAAATAAAAACTCCACCAGCAGGCATCGATCCAGTGGTTGTGAACAAACTCATCATAGATATCAGGATTGAAGTTTTGAATTTGCACCAGTCGCGCGCTTCAACAACAAAAGACTTATCGATCAGTGACGCTCGAAATTCGAATCAAAAACAGTTTAAAGGCCAAATAAATTACGAAGTTGATAGAGTCATTTAAATAAAGCGTAACAAGAAAGTTTACAATTCATCTTTATTGACTGTTTTTTATTTGGAGTATTTAAATCTTATTATAGATTCGTGGTCTTCTCTCTGGCTAGAATAAATTATATGTTTTGCTTTTGGTATTATTTCTCTAGCATGCATCTTTTGCAGTCACGAATAATATAATCGGATGTACAAGTGAGGTCACCAACAACAATTATCGTAAATATTTTGACCTGAAATAAAAAAAAAAGTCAATTGCATATATTAGGTATAATAGTACTAATAATAATATAGAAGATATTTTTCAATTTTATAGGTATTAACTATATAAAACCTGCTCGTGAACATATTTGTTATCATCTCTCATTTCTCAACTTGAATAAAATTTAAACGAAAACAGGTATAGCAAAAACGACCACAGGCTCTAAAGATCATTATGACAGTGCAATTACTATATAAAGAGTTAACTGACAATTTCGTTTTGTAGATCTTATTCCAGTGATCAGTTTTGCTTTTATAAATTCTATTAACATTTGTATCTATATATTATACCTTTAGCAACAACAATAAAAACGACAAGTGAGGAGAAATGCTCACTTGCCCTTTGAGGCAGGTTCGCTAAAGATATGTAGCAGTATACTAGTACTTCAAAAGTTTGGATCATGGCTCAATCTCTGGATCAGGTTGAAAATGTCACAATCGAGACGGGATTACACGCACAGGCACTTGTCTCAGTATTTTTTTTCCATTTATAACTTTATATTACACGTGTTATATTAAGGTATAGGCCTACTAGGAAATGTTTTATTTTCTGAGACAAGTGCCTGTGATCACACGTCCCTTTGTGTGGTTGAATAAACATATTTCATTTTATTTTAAATACTCAATTTTATTTAGATGATGACGCTATTTTGTACATCTAAAGCTGCATCAAATACATATATTACTATATTAATGACTAATGATTGTATAATGTCTTAAGAATTAGTTTACTTAGTGATGTGTATGTTAAGTTGGATACCTGAAAAAAAATGTTAGATACTACGTGCATCAGATAGTTTAGATGTTACTGAACACACATCAGGAGTCAATTTATGGACGTTTGCAACACGTCTCAGTCTGCTCGCAGTGAAATATATTTCCCGCCATATTTTATAAATCAAATATCTCGAAAAGGAGCTCCATGACCTGTCAATATTTTTAGTAAGTAAGTACGTAAGTAAGTAAATTTTATTTAGAGTCGGACATGATATGTACAATTCAACAAGGTAAACATTAGCTTATTTTGATCCTTAATTAACTAATACTCTTCCGGCTTCAAGTATCAATTTTTGATTTCTTAATTTATTTAATTTTACCGTAGATCACATATGTACATCCTTAATATAACACAGTATTATATAAAGGTATATAGGGGGAAATCTGAGACAGTCACACATATCTGTCTCGTATTGATCAGTAAAATAGAAATTAACGAAATAATGGACGTCGTCTTCTATCGTTTGTGAAATGTAATAATGGTCTTTGGGGGATTTTCTTTATTGTGAAGGTAGAAAAGGTCAAATAAATATTTAATGAGACAGACGATCGAATCCGAAGAATAAGAACGAATTATATGTTCCTTCGATTTGAAATAACTTCTGTCCAAGGCTACAACAGCTTTATTTGAATCTTAGAATACCCCCTTTTTTGTAAAATGAAAATTCAACAAAAAGAAGGGTACATAAAACCAGTATACAAGACCGACACACAGGTAAAAAAAAAATTGTTTTGAAAATTTTATCATCTTATACATTAAGATTCGCTATAAATCTAACCGTTGGTAACTGTGCTCGGTTAGTTGTCCTGTGTAATGTGGAGCAGTTTGAAAAAGCCATAAGTGAGTTTAAGTGTAGTCGGAGATAATTTACAGCGCCTGGCAAACATGCAAAACAGCCGTTGGGCGTCAGAGTAATTTCGGACGGGCCATCTCGGACTACACGACAAAACAGCCGTTGGGCGTCAGAGTAATCTCAGACTACCATGAGTGGTACCGAAGCAAAATGAAGATTATTGCAAAATAAAATCATAAGCCTGTTGGTGCCTTATTTAGTCATATACACACAAACACTAACAATTTCTTATCGTCTATGTGGCTCATTCATGTCATTGTTTGTCAGTGACAGTATCCCTGATAGTCCAAATAATTATGACGTCTTGAAAGGCTATTATATTTTTTTTCTTAGTAAGGCGTCAAATAAAAAAAATATTTTAAAAGGAATAATTAATATGGGTACCAAGTCCCTATTACAGTAGAAAAATCAAAAAAAAAAATCAGGAAAATTTCTAGTCCAAATAATTATGACGTCTTGAAAGGCTATGATAAATTTTTTCTTTGACGCCTTACGTCGAAGTAAGGCGTCAAAGAAAAAAAATATAATAGCCTTTCAAGACGTCATAATTATTTGGACTAGAAAATTTCCTGAAATTTTTATTGTACTAACGAACTAAAAATTGTTCAAACTTTTATAGCTTTTTTAATTCCCACATTTGCGCAGAACGCAGAAATCAAATTCCTTCTTCCAGTCTCGTTGCCATGAGACTTTTGAGTTGTCTAGTAAAATATAGGAACTTAAGCATGTTAAGGAACACAATACCAATTTTTCATTTTTAATATTCTTTGTTTTTGATATGAATTGACGTTACCTCATGCATTGCGTTTCTTTGTTTACATTAAACTTGACATCATAACTTAAATAACGTCACAAGTAAAATCCCTAAGGCAGCAACCATTTGATTTTCTGGGGGGGGGTTTTCCTGCGGCGAAAAACAATCTATTTTTTTCATGACAAGTCGAAAACAATTTTAGCATTACTTATAGTGGCAGCTGAGGGTGAAACAAACAATTTTTTTTTTCTCAGAATCAAAAACAAATTATTTTTTTCTCCAAAAACTGGAAACAAACTTTTTTTCCAAAAAAAACCATAGCCCCCCCCCAGAAAATCAAATGGTTGCTGCCTAACAACAGAACCAAAATCGGAAACGTTAAGGTATTTTTGTTTCTTTTTTTTAACAAATATTTAAGTTACAAAAATAAAATTCATACAGACTTCGTCCCCATTCACAGGTAATGCCTGCCTCATATTAATGAAGATGTGTAACAAATGATTGCCTGGTCCCCCACATACTATATCATAAAGATGAATCGCAGTTTAAATAAAAACAAAAAGGACAGAGCCACAACAATTCTCAACAGAGCAAAATTGCTTGTAGAAAACAGTACAATGAACTAGTACCTTCTTTAACAATATAGTGGCCCTAATTATGCAAAAGGGAAATAACTCTATCCTAGTTATTGTTGTAGAAATGAAGTACACTGTACTGCTGGAAAACAAAAGACAAATTTAACTTTGTCAATTTATTTTGAACTACAATGCCATCCCAGTAAATACTATGTCAGAGGCTTTTTTTCTAACAATGCCCAGTGCTGATGCTGTTACATCTTTATGTACATGTAAATAATATAAAAATCACAATATTTTAAAGAAAAACAACCCTTTAATTCTTCACTTGTAATAAAAAAATCAGGAAAAAATGGGTTTATATATAAATAAGAAGATGTTGACGTATAATAAGGTCAACTGTCATTTAATGCTATTTTAGATGGTTACAGGGCTGATTTTGGCCTCAAATTTCAGGTTCATCTATTGAAATATTTTAGACACTTTTTAAACACTTAAGTGTCTATTTCAATTGATTCATTAGTTTAGGTGAAAGATTTTAACTGATTAAGTAATTAAAAAACGCTCCGATTCAAGCTTAAATATGAAAAATCTATCAAATATGCCAAAAATCGTCACTTTTCAGATGGTTTCTGTCAAAAATAAATGTGGCCGCATCCGTGTTCATCCTCAACCTTTATATATGTTATGTATTATCATCAAATACACTTTACATTTCAATATTATGAATGAACACGAATGCGGCCACTTTCATTTCAGACAGAAACCGTCTAAAATTTAACTAAAATGCTAAAATTGTGAAGATTTTAGTAATTTAGCATGACTTAATGATGTTAGTACCCGATATATGTGCATTGTATTGTCAAAAACAGCCCATATTTGTGTAGCAGAAGCATTCTACTTTCCAATAAATAGCTATAGGATTACATTTTCACAATTTTGTAAAACTGCTATATTTTGGGGCCAAAAAGGGGTCTTACTGAACCTACTCCTTTAATATGAAAGTGATATTAATAGCGTTTGGAGTTAAAATAAACTGATTCAAAGCAATGGTGTTTGTGAAGTACAAATTAATTGATAAATTTATAAGTGTTAAAGCCTGTTTTGCTTTGATCTTAATTACAATTATCATGATTAGATAAATTTTTTAAAATAACATTTGATGAATATATTAGAAATTTGTTGACATTTGCCTCATAGAAATTTAAAGACTGTAAAATTATATTTCTATAAATCAGGATAAAAATCATTAATCTTTACCCTCATAAATTGCAATCTACTTTATTTTAATGTCAATATTTTAAGAAAGTACATTATTTTATAAAAGTATTTAAATGTCCTTCTACCGCTCATTTCAAAGGAGAATGAAAATGTTCAAACCTATATGATAATCTGGGAAGGATTATCCTTACATTTTCATTATAATGATATTAATTTAATAGTCAATATTTTTTACAGGGAGAATAAACATGATAAATAATAATTTACTTTTCTGACTGAGAGTTCTAAATCTGATTTACCAGCTAACACAAATAAAAACATGAAAAATGAACTAATACATTATATTATCACCATATATTAAATATAGATTCTACCACTGCATCGAGTGTAATACGATATTTATCCACTCGAGACAGTTAAATTTTCAATTTTAGAACGCAAGGCCTGCCCGAGCGTTTTAAATATTAAAATTTAACTGTCGAGAGTGGATAAATATCGTATTACCTGAGATTTGGTGGTAGAATCTGTTTCTCTTAAGATTTTCTAACATTATGCAGGCAAACTTATTCCTTCTTTTCGAATGATCTGCAAAAGATGTGTTCTTTCTATGTGACGTCATCAGGCATGGTCGCCTTTTTTCATGCCGTCACAATAGGAATTTCAGAGGAAAGCAAGAACATTCGACGTCATAATCGGATTTTAACCAATGAAGTACTGAGATCAAACAAACCACACATTGATTAAATTTTTTTTATACAATGGGTGCAGAAAGGGATAAATTGACGAAGAATTAGATAACCTGAAATATTAAATTAGTGTTAATTTTCATTGTTATTAATTTGTTAAAGTAACTTATCAACTTCTTGTTAAAAATGTAACTTTTGAAATCTCTTTCTAAAACAAAACTTAATAGGTTATGATTAAAACCAGCTTTGATAGTAGTGTAGAAATCGGGGAAAAGCGGGGAGGGGGGTTCCTAGTGTTGGAGCCAATCCTGGATAGTTTAAATTTTCAGTTCTTCCTTCCAGAATTTAAAAAACATTTTTTGTAGACACTTCCACAATTTTCAACCGATTTTTGTGACAAAAATGTCGGTTATTGATTAGGGGATGTACGGCGGGCGGCCGGGCAGGCGGTCGGGCGGGCGGCAATCAAATGTTGTCCGTGCATTTACTCATGAACCATTCAACCGAAGCTTTTAAATTTTTAATATGTTGTTCCTGACAACTAAACGAAGGTCAAGTTCAATAATGACGATTTTGACTTTTACCGTTCAGGAGTTATGGTTCTTGAAAGATTGAAAAATGGTGTTTCCAGTCGTGTCCGTGCATTTTCTCATGAACCAATCGACCAAAGCTTTTGAAATTTTTATTTGTTGTTACTGATGACAAAATAGAGGTCAAGTTCAATAATGACGATTTTGACTTTTACCGTTCAGGCGTTATGGTTCTTGAAAGATTGTAAAATAGCGTTTCCATTCACGTTGTTGCATTTACTCATGAACCATTCAATCTAAGCTTTAAAATTTTAATATGTTGATACTGATGACAAAATGGAGGTCAAATTTGATATTGACGATTTTCACCTTCACCATTCATCAGTAATATGGTTCTTGTGATATTGCCAGGACACAAATAAATATTAATAAATCCGGTTTGCTGTCCTTGTGACAGCCTCTTGTTTTTACATATTGTCAACTGTACAAAATATATTATGTTTGTGTTTTAAACTTTGTAATATTTCAAACAGAACACAAACCTTGTAATATTTCAAACAAAACACTTTTTGTGTTTTTATACAACTTAAATTTGATATTGCAAATATAAGAAAAAATCTCATTGAATGATATACAAAAGTTAGTTCTGCAATGTATAAGCGAAATAATCAATCAAGTTCGTCATGGTATTTTATAACAAAAAATGATTTATTAGCTATAAGAAGTCATGAGATTACAGTAAGAAAACTTAAAATGTCAGGAGAACTTACAATTATTGGTGATTTTTAAGTAAATATATATGTAACTTTTATACTTTTATGCTTTAATTTTATTTCAGTGAGTTAACCTTACATTATGTAATACACAGAAAGAAGCTGAAGGATACCATATTGATTAGAAATATGGAAACCAGTGAACTAGATTTGTCTTGTGAGAACATTTGTGTTAATTTGAGGAATCAGGATAACAACAGTGAAATGGATGATGATAATAGATTTGAAATGTATATTACACCATGTAATGATGGGACACCTGACAGTTTGAATGACTCCGACACTGGATGTGTGTTCAATTCTCATATACCACAAACTGGGTCTGCAGGTTTTTTATCTACAAAAATGGCAAACAGTCCAAATGTGAATCATTTTAAAAACAGTTTTAAAACTAAAAATCAGTTTTCTTATTCATCAAAACTTTTATACAATAAAATAAGAAAGCAATCAAAAGCTGTATCAGGGATTTGTAATAAAATGACATCTGAATTACCTCCCTTTAATTTTCCAATATCACTTGTTATGACTCATCCTACATTTGAATTCATGGAAATAAGACTACCTTTACTTCACACTTTCACGGACTCAACAAAAAGTACTACTCATACTGTTATAGATGAACATGGCCTTTTAGAAGGTCAGCAATTCAAATATAAACAGCCATTGTCTGAAATGGATATTGTTATTAGTCCAGCAAATGAAACTTTACTTGAGGAGTTGAAACATAGCCTTACTAGTGAGGACTTTCAGCTTAAAATAAGACAACATTGTTATCGCAATGATCTTACCGTTAAAGAAAAAGATGAAAATTTATATGGATTGGTGGAGAAAGAGTGCTCGTTACTATCGGCCCCTGACAATATTAAACAGGATATAATAATTCAGAATCAAGATGTGGTTGACAATTTAATGAAGAAAAGAAATGACTTTTGTGGGGAACATTTTTTAACTCTACCGCCTGGGAAGCTTTTTATTGGTCGATCTTCAAGTGGTGAATGGTTGATTAGTTGTTCGCAGCCTAATAAAACTATTAAATTCAAAGGCACTGAGATTTCAAAATGGCCAAGAAAGGAAAATCTATCTCAAGAAAAACTCTATTCCGATAGTTTACAAAATATTGAAAAAGAGAAGACTAAAGCTGCATTAAGCATCAAGTCAGAGTCTCCTCAGAAAGACCCATCATCCAGTAGTTACATTTGTATTGAAAATCCTAGTTGCATGACAAAAGAGAATCTTCCCTGTTATAAAGAATCAGTAGTGAAAGAAAGTACAAGTAAATATTATAAAACTCACAGCAACATCAATTCATTCACAAATTTGGCATCATTAAGAGTTAAATAAGATGAAATTTATATGATTTAGAACTAATTTGTGTAATAAATTTTCTAATTTAGCTATCATATATATATTAGTATATGTACACATTAAACATATATATACTAAACATATTTATACAGATTATCACTTTCACAAAAAATAAGATCACAAAAATACCGAAGATCAAGAAAAAATTCAAAACAGAAAGTTCCCAACCAAATGGCAAAATCAAAGCTCAAACACAATACAAAACGGAAAACAATTATATACAGTATGATTTAAAAATTTCAATAATGCTGAAATTATGAATATATGGAATACAAACATGCAATACTGCTATAATTTTTTCAATCTTAAAATATCCGTTCGTTGAATTTTTCATTGGAGTATTTGAGTATCACTCATTTGTCTTTGTTAGTGCATTATGATCAGAGATGGGTCCGATTACTTTCAATGTAATTGATTGAATTACAATTACTTTGTCATTTGTACGATTAATAAATTAAATTAATGATTACATCATTTCTGAAAGTATCTGATTAAATTAATGATTACATTGGCAAAGTAATCATGATTACATCTGATTACAATGAATTTAAAAACAAAACATTTTGAATGATGTGAATGAATAAAAGTTCAATATAACTATAGCATTTTTGAGAAAGTATTTTATTTGGTTTGAATTATAAAATAATAACTTCAAATTAAACTTCATCTATTTAAATAAACACCAAATTTCACTACATATATGTACATTACACTTTATCACCAATGATCTCTGAATTATTTTGAATTAAATTTAATAAAGATATATCATAATCAAGAGTTTTTTTTATTTGTCTTCTGACCTCTTTCATATGTATTCCAAGTTGCAGTTTATGGAAGTTTAAATATGGATGAAATACAGTTACCAGTTAAAACTATGTTAAATTTTAATAGAAATGTTTAATCAAATTGTAAACAATATGTAAGTACTAAAAATCATTGCATTTTACATGTCCAGTCCAAATACATTTTAAAAAATTTTAAACAACATTATCATATTTGTCCAACTTTTAATTTAGTTTGTGCTAATTAGATAAATTTTCATGTCTGATTTATCTTTTGTCATATATTTTTCCCTACAGCTATACTCAATTGGTAATTGCAATAAAAACAAACCTTAATTAGTCTCCTACCTGTCAATTCAAAGTTGACAAAAATCACAAAAATTAACAAAAGATTATAATTCAGGGTTAAAGAAAAGTATTGCTTGAATATATAACAGTTATTATCAAATATTTATATGAAGATCATTATAAAACGATGAATAAACATGTATACAATATCTTTTACTAAGATAAAAGGTATATAATTGTATTATATGTCTCGGCTTAGGCTAATGATGACTTTTCAATACTGTAACAGTTTATTTTTTACTGAAGTAGACATGCGTAAAGTAACCAAACCATTTTAGTATGTTAAAAATTTATCAAATATGAATAACAAAGAGGTTCATTTAATAACCAAAAACACAATTTTAGATTTTTGTTATTGTAATCAGAATGTAATCAAAAAGTAATCATGATTACAGGGTATTTTGAAAAGTAATTGATTAAATTAAATTACATGTAATCAGATTTTGGCTGATTAATGATTACACTGATTACTTGAAAAATTGTAATCAATTACAGCTGATTAACGATTACAATTACAATTACCCCAAGTCTGATTATGATACTTATTTTTATAATTTTATATATGAAAAACAATTTCCAAGCAGTAGTTCCTGTTGACCTCTACATAGTCATATAGTCATGACACAGGTTATGTTCTTCTCATATATGTTATGATGGTATCATATGATACTAAACCCCTCACTGGAAGGATTGTGCCTAATATTCATATGATGAAGACATAATCTTTCAATCAGTTTAATTGAAGTCTGGAGCTGGCATGTCAGTTAACTGCTAGTAGTCTGATGTTATTTATGTATTATTGTCATTTTGTTTATTTTCTTTGGTTACATTTTCTGAAATCAGATTGGACTTCTCTTGGACTGAATTTTAATGTGCGTATTGTTATGTGTTTACTTTTCTGCATTGGCTAGAGGTCAATGAAGGTATAGGGGAGGGTTGAGATCTCATAAACCTGTTTAACCCGCCGCATTTTTGTGCTTGTCCCAAGTCAGGAGCCTCTGGCCTTGTTAGTCTATTATTATTTTTAATTTTAGTTTCTTGTGTACAATTTGGAGTTTAGTATGGCATTCATTATCACTGAACTAGTATATATTTTTGTTTAGGGGCCAGCTGAAGGACACCTCCGGGTGCAGGAATTTCACACTTCATTGAAGACCTGTTGGTGACCTTCTGTTGTTTTCTGCTCTATGGTCGGGTTGTTGTCTCATTGACATATTCCCCATTTTTATTCTCAATTTTATTCAGAAGAACTAGAAAGATTAAAGAAATAAGTGTGACTTTTAATTTCAGATAAGACAAAGAATAACCAACAAACAACAGAACAAGAAAACCAAACAGACATAATTGATACTTCTATTCAACCAATACCAGTAATGATGGTGTGTAAAGAAGGAGACTCATTGAAAGTTATACAGGTACAAGTTAAAACAGAAAACCAGCTAGTGGAGGAAAATATCAGTTTCCACTCAAATACATGTGAAAGTATTGAAAGTGAAGGCACAATTAAAGTGAAAGTAGAACCAGTTGATACAGATTATGATACAGGTCAGACATCTGGTAAAGATCTACAAGATGAGAATTCTCCACTGATTGTGAGATTTCCCAATTTAAAACAGTTTGGTAGCCATGAACATGATGAAAATAAACATACATCAAGCAGTGCAGAATCTAAAGTTGGCCACAAAAGAAAGTCACCAGAAGATGACCATCAGTATATCAAGAAATGTATTTCAGTAAGTGCTAAATATTGCATGTATGCAGTAGATAACAAATCTATTTGAAGTTTGTCAAAAAGATAGAGACTACTTCAAGGATCCGGAAATTTTTTCACCTAATTTCGGTCATTTTCATACAACTTAAAAGTTAATACCCCTTTTCAAAAGATGATTGCCAAAATCACATTACTGCATGAGACTCATTATGAGTATGCTCATACTCGATCGTCATGTTCGTAGCATCAACAAACTTGTTTCACAGTTGCATCGCATTTACTTCATGATTTGTCCTACCATTTTCCAAAAATCGATCAAGGGCAATTAAGGGAAGGCAGCAGTCTAAAAATAATTGATTTTAATGACTCAAAACGATAATATTCCCAGTTATCGCTTACGTTTCTTTCGATTCTGAAGTCAAAATTCAAACCGGATGTACTGCGACAATACTAAAACGAACAATTCCGGACTCATTTCCGGGATTAGTTTTGTTTATCCAAATCACAGGAAATCATCGGCTTTTTAATATTTTATCTTTAATAGTGTAAGAATATTAATTAAAGTAGTTGCACTGGCTTTATTTAGGATGAAATTATTTAAAATTTACGATTTATTGTCTAAATCTGTAGAAGAGAATTTCAAGCATGCGTATTACATAGTAAACAAAACACGTGTGTTAGAAGTAAAATAATATTTTTTTCTACAAAATTAAACCAAGTTTAATCATTAAATCATAATTGACAATTGTCTGACTTGTTGAGTAATTAAATATTGAAGCCAGTTGGTATGGAATTTTTATTTCTTTATAATAATAGTTTGGAGCTTGTGATTAATTGCCAGGTGTGAATTACAATGAATTAAAAACACAGGTAAAGAGATTAGCAATCATTAGCCAATAGCTCCCCGAGGCATTAATATAGTTATTAGGAGGGCCCTCAGGATTATAACACTTTATTGGAGTGGCAGTTTAATTACAGGAAATCGATAACTAAACAAAAATATGTTCAAAATGGCGATTTTGAAAGTCGATCTCAACGAAATGACCGAAATTATTAATGTAGAAAAATAAAATTTGACCTAAATCCCAATTAAAAGTTTAGGACATTATAGTTTCAGTTTAGGACATGACTGGCAAATATGACCGTTTCCGGACCCTTGGTCACTACTTGTAAGAATGGCCATTAAGGAATATGCACATATTTGTTGAATTTTTTAATCAGTCAACACATGGTCAATGTCAGGTGCTACGGAAAATCAAAATGCTAAGCAAAAATAAGTTACAAACTCTTAATAAATGTATGAAGATTTGAATTCATGTCTATGATCGATTGGAAAAGAATGAAAATATAGTATGCTAATATAGAAAATAATTATGCCTTGAAAGTTTGGACATTGTTATACCAAAACTTGAACACTAAAAAACAGACTAAGGTTTTAAAACAAAACAGCACAGGCCTTTAATATACCGGTATATCAAGATGCACCGGTATATAAATCATAATAGTTTATAATTATTGTGACTAAATCAAAGATATATATATATTATCACACTTATATTTATAATATCTATTTCAAAAAAATTCTATATTTTGTTACAAAATTTTTAAATTAAAAATTTAATTATAAATATTTCCTTCCCATTGCAATTATCTTCTATAAGAGGCAGATTTAGTGGGGGCAGGGGCTCCCCCCTCCTTTTCTGGAAAAAAAATTGGTTGATTATATAGGGAATCACTACAGCATGACCAGGGTGGCCCCTTCTTAGGGAGTCAGTGGATCCGCCACTGTCTATATCATAGAAATTTATGGCAGCTTCGAAATGAAAGATAAGAGTAGACATATCACTGAATTTGTGAATTACAAATCTTTATAAATCCATCTGACGTTTGGAACTGAGCACAATAGTTGAAGCCACACAATTCTGATTTCAAAATTACCTTTCCAAATTACAAAAACTTCTCAGTGTTGAAAAAAAAGACTGCCAACCTTTACTTCAAACTACCCATACTATTATGATATTATCTGCACAATCAACAACAACCTCTAACATGTAGGAGCTTCAAAAATCTTTTTGAACAATGTAATCAAAATCTATTTATGTTTGTCATTGTTTTTTTTAAACATGTTAAATGTGTATTTTAAATATATAAAATGACTGAATAAATATTCAACGATCAATCTTACAGGGCGATGGATCATGTAATATGATTCTGTACACTACAAAATATGATATATAACAAGTCAAAAAGGGTACAACATCACCATTAAATAACTATAAAATGAACAAAATTTAGATATTTTGGATAACAGATATCCTTCTTCAATAAAAGCACGATGTCAAATGAATCATGTAAATATATTCAAACTGAGAAACTTTTTCTAAATCTTGAAATTTATACAATTTAAGCGAACACCACAGACGCTGATACAATTTTTAAATTTCCAAACACGGCGCAAAGATTACAAAGATATGCCAAATGAAAAAGTTATTTTCGATGTGAACTGGCACAACTCCAAATTTCCAAAGGTTGTGACAGTTTAGATGTTATAACTGCATTGGGCAATTGCAACAGAAACTACATATTTAAGCCTCCCAAACGAATAGCAGTCTAATAATGATTAGAAAAATAAGTTTTTTCTAATGAGGTAAAATAATTGAACGTGGCTACGTACTTATACATCCATCCCCAATGAATGGAGCCCTGTAATTTAAACTGGTATTTTAAAAAACATTCAAACTGTAAAGCCAGTACTAAAGCCGGAGTTACTTGAAACAAGTGATGATAGGACAATGAGGGACTAATTCTATGTTTTTTCATTTATGCCCTTTTAAATAATATATATATATACCGGTATATCATGTATATATATATCATAATCTAATCACTAAACATGATTATAAAGAGTAAAAATATTTTCCCAAATTAATTTCAATAAATGTATAATGGGAAACAACTCTATTTAAAAAAAGATCAAAACCTCCATCTCTCCATCTCTCATGTGATAGACATGATAGATGTAAAATATGAGTTCCAGTGAGAAAAATGTGTAACATTTTTCACCCTGTCTTTTATAATATGATAACATTTTTATAAAAATTCTAAACTGCATAATACCTCTCAATGAAAGCAGTACATATTGTATAAAGATTATATTTTAATAATACAATTTGCCTTTGTATGTAAGCTGTTCTATTTCTTAACATGGTCACAAAATATAAATTGTTATTTCTCCTCCTTAAATATTGCATATAATTTCCTATTAAGTTGTAATGCTGGAATTAAAAGTATTATTTATATATATTGATATTTTATTTCAGGTTCCTTTGCAAACAGATCTGATTACATACAACAGTCCCCACTCAGAAGAAAAAGGTAAAAACAATAATTACATGTAGTTGACAGGGTACTTTTATGATTCTGCCAAAGGTCTGGTTAAATACTAGCATATTTTGTTTTCAACATTGATAATTTCATATTTTGTGTACTTTTATGTAAAGAACAAACTTTAGTTATGCATTGGACCAGGAGTATAGTCTCTAAGTTTAAGCAATGGGATAAGCAATTTTACATGTATGTGTTCCTAATATGGATTGATTTAACTTTGTTTATTTGTTATCCCATGAACTGTTAGCTTACAAATATTCAAAACCACAACTTGAACAGTCTTAAAGGGGAGAAAAATCAAATGTTTTATCAGTGAACATTGTGTATTAAACATTCTAAAATAGTACAATTAGAGGTACATGGGAGACAACTCTTGATACCCATTTCTTATGAAAGGCATATGTTTCATTGAACAAAATATGAAAAAAAGTTGCATGGGAATGTGCAAAGAGAAAATAAAAACAATAAGATGTAATTTTTTACGACATGTATTAAAGCTTTTTTAACCAAGTCACCAAGTTTTATCAAAATTATAATTATTAATGCATCCCCAAAATTCTTTGATGTTCTTTGGGCTTATCTCATTTATTTGTTTTATCAAGGAATGAAAAAAATCCTTTTTCAATTTATTTTTAGCTCACCTGGCCCGAAGGGCCAAGTAAGCTTTTCCCATCACTTTGCGTCCGTCGTCCGTCGTCGTCCTGCGTCCGTCGTCGTTAACTTTTACAAAAATCTTCTCCTCTGAAACTACTAGTCCAAATTAAACCAAACTTGGCCACAATCATCATTGGGGTATCTAGTTTAAAAAATGTGTCCGGTGACCCGGCCAACCAACCAAGATGGCCGCCATGGCTAAAAATAGAACATAGGGTAAAATGCAGTTTTTTGCTTATAACTCAAAATCTAAAGCATTTAGAGCAAATCTGACTGGGTAAAATTGTTGATCAGGTCAAGATCTATCTGTCCTGAAATTTTCAGATGAATCGGACAACCTGTTGTTGGGTTGCTGCCCCTGAATTGGTAATTTTAAGGAAATTTTGCTGTTTTTGGTTATTATCTTGAACATTATTATAGATAGAGATAAACTGTAAACAGCAATAATGTTCAGTAAAGTAAGATTTACAAATAAGTCAACATGACCGAAATGGTCAGTTGACCCCTTTAGGAGTTATTGCCCTTTATAGTCTATTTTAACCATGTTTCGTAAATCTTAGTAATCTTTTACAAAAATCTTCTTCTCTGAAACTACTGGGCCAAATTAATCCAAACTTGGCCACAATCATCTTTGGGGTATCTAGTTAAAAAAATGTGTCCGGTGACTCGGTCTTCTAACCAAGATGGCCGCCACGGCTAAAATAGAACAAAGGGGTAAAATGCAGTTTTTGGGTTATAACTCAAAAACCAAAGCATTTAGAGCAAATCTGACATGGTGTAAAATTGTTAATCAGGTCAAGATCTATCTGCCCTGAAATTTACAGACCAATCGGACAACCCTTTGTTGGGTTGCTGCCCCTGAATTGGTAATTTTAATGACATTTTGCTGTTTTTGGTTATTATCTTGAATATTATTATAGATAGAGATCAATCTAATTAAAAACCGATCTCTCATCGCTCCTGTTTTTGATATGTCGCGTGGGAGATCTAACGAAACCCGCTTTGAGGTCACATGTGAGTGACCTCGTAGGTGTGTCTTTTTCGACCAATGAAATTGAGTCTTCCACGATCTTGGAAGTTTAACGTAAGGCAAAGGGATGTAACTCATTTTATTTACGACGAAATCGTCAGTCATAATAATTCATAAACTTTTTTGATTGGCTTATTAATAGGTCGTCAACTCATTTGCATATCTTTATAAATTCATGACTTTTAGTTCACTCACATGTGACCTCAAAGCCGGTTTTGTTAGATCTCCCACGCGACATATCAGAAACAGGAGCGATGAGAGATCGGTTTTTAATTAGATTGGATAGAGATAAACTGTAAACAGCAATAATGTACAGCAAAGTAAGACCTGAAAAGAAGTCAACATGACCAAAATGGTCAATTGACCCCTAAGGAGTTATTGCCCTTTATATAGTCATTTTTTAACAATTTTCACAAAATTTGTAAAATTTTACTAACATTTTCCAATGGAACTACTGGGCCAAGTTCATTATAGATAGAGATAATTGTAAGCAGCAAGAATGTTCAGTAAAGTAAGATCTACAAACACATCACCATCACCAAACCACAATTTTGTCTTGAATCCATCTGACAGTGTGTCCTTTGTTTAATATTCACATAGACCAAGGTGAGCGACACAGGCTCTTTAGAGCCTCTAGTTCAATTTATTGTACTCTCTTTTACAGTTGCAATAAGTCAATCTTAATGCATTATTATTAGGGGCTTTAGCTAATCTATTTCCAAGGGAGCGAACTTCTTTTCTAAGGAGTAAGCAATCATTTGACATCCATACTTTTTTAGGTTTTGCCTTTTTTATTTGTCTTTGCATTATGGACTTTTTAAAATTTGCTTTAAAAGAAACTGATTTTTTTGCAGCCTCTAAATAGATTTCATTAGTTTTGGTCACTAAGAAGTCAATATCATTAAAATTATTATCATCAATTAGTTTATTTAAAGATAGAATGTCTTCTACACTGTTTTTTCTAATAAAGCATCAATATAAATGTCCTTGCTCTGATCCGTCCATTTAAAAGTACCAGGAAGGGACCATAGTCATATAATTCTTCCTTATCTATTTCTTTTGAATTTTTATAATTAAAAATATTCAACGCTATTAAACAATGATCTGATAGATCAGTAGGTGGTTTTACCATAAAGTTATTGATGGTATAAAATAAATTCTGTGATGTCAACATATAATCTACTGTGCTCTTACCATTACTATAATTATAAAATGTAAAGTAGCCAAGTGAGTCACCAAGGAATCTTCCATTCACAATTCTCATTTGAGAGGACTTACAGATATTTACTAGTAAATTCCCATGTAAATTGTTTTTTTGATCTAATTGATTTCTTTCTAAGGGTAAATCAGGTGTATAATCTTCCGGTACTGGACAGTCTGTAAAATTGTCATTAACACCATCATTTTGAATAAAGTCATTTAATCTTATTATATAAACAGAATATTTTGTTTTAATGTTTCAGATAAATGCTTGTCAACTTCAAGATAATTTTGAATGGCAGAGCATAACTTGTTTGTACATACTTAATAAATTACAATTGCCTTTTTTTTCCTTTTTTTTTTTAAATATGAGGGTGAAGATGGGGAGTCTACATTTCTATATACATGTATATTCTTTAATTTTATACACCATTTGTCTCTATTCTATATATTTTTGGTCCATTATTCTCTATTATATATATATTTTTATTTATTTGGTTTTTTTTTGGGGGGGGGGTTCTATTTTTCTGTTGTTTTTGTTTGTTTGTCCTTTATTTTGCATGTTTTTAGCCATATGTTTTGAAAGTTTTGAAAAAAAATGATCACATGAGAGTTAACCAGAGATATGCTTACTTTTGTATATGTACTGAAATGTTTTGTGAAAGGAAATAAGTATATACCTATTTATTTGCTACTTTTATTCAAAGCTTGTACCAGTCTGTTAGAGGACAACTTCTCTGATTCTGAAGCAGAGGATTCAGAGACCAGTAGAAGTGGACAGGAACCCCTTGGTATAAGATTTCCTGTAATGAATGACGGGGAAATAGATGCCTTGATGGATATTGAAACAACAAGAGGTACAAAGAGACAAACAAGATGGGGAGTTAGTACTTTCAAGGGTTAGTTTAAGTTATGTCAACTTGTATTGTATTGCAGTAGTAAAAGATTACAAAGGGGGCATTATGTTTTACACATACATGTATATCCGTCTGTACGTACGTACCTCCATCCTTACATCCATATGCCCAAAGTTGGTTTCATTCTCTTACTTCAGTTTGCCTCAACCAAATGTGCTGAAACTTGTACACAATGCTGCTTATAACCACAAATAATATGTCAAATTTGAATTTTTGGGGTTGTCACTAAGTTTTCTAGAGTTATACCCCCTATCAAATGAAAAAAATATACATATTTTTGTTTCCTTTCTGTAAATTTAGTTAGCATCAACAAAATTTCATGAAACTTATACACAATATTTATTACCACAAAACTTTGATCAAGTACAAATTTGGGTAGGGTCACTTTCTTCAGTTATGTTCTTTATAAACTTTATATAATATCTCTTTATATGATATACAAGCATCATCTGTGTCCCATGGACACATTCCCGATTTATTTGATCAAAGTAAAGTTTTGTTCATGTAGTTATTCAAGGTCTGAAATATGACTGAGGTATAGATAGGGTATAAAGTGCTAAGAGAATACCATCTCTAAATATAAAAAGCTCAAGCTTTTAACTGTAATTTCTGTACCAATAGGTTGTTTAAATATGGACATTTTCTTCTGACCCCATCACTTTGACTCATTTTACAACCAAAATTGGAAATCCCATTTTTAGCTCACCTGACCTGATAGGTCAAGTTTACAACAAAAGGCCAAATTTACCCAAACTTGGCCACAATCATTTGGGTATCTAGTTAAAAAAAATGTGTCTGATGACCCTGCCAACCTACCAAGATGGCCGCCATGGCTAAAAATGGAACAAAGGGGTAAAATGCCGTTTTTGGCTTATATAAATCTCTGAAACTAAAGCATTTAGAGCAAATCTGACGTGGTGAAAATGTTTATTAGATGAAGATCTATCTGCCCTGAAATTTTCAGATGAATCAGACAACCTGTTGTTGGGTTGCTGCCCCTGATTTGGTAATTTTAAGAACATTTTGCAGCTTGAATATTATTATAGATAGAGATAAACTGTAAACAGCAATGATGTTCAGTAAAGTAAGATCTACAAAAAAAGTCAAAATGACCATTTTGGTCATTAAACCCTTAACGAGTTATTGCCCTTTATAGTAAATTTTTGTTAATTTTTTCATAAATTTTTGTAATCTTTTACAAAAATCTTCTCCTCTGAAACTACTAAGACAAATTTAACCAAACTTGTCCACAATTATCATTAGGGTATTTAGTTTAAAAAATGTGTCCAATGACCCCGCCTGGCGAACAAAGATGGCTGACATGGCTAAAAATAGTACATAGGGTAAAATGCAGTATTTGGTTAAAATCTTAGAAACCAAAGCAAATCTGACGAAGATAAATTTGTTTGATAGGTTAAGGTCTATCTGCCCTGAAATTTCCAGACCAATTAGGCAACCTTTTGTTGGGTTGCTGCCCCTGAATTGGTAATTTAAAGAAAATTTGCAGCTTTTGGTTATTATCTAATTCTTGAATATTATTATAGATAGAGATAAACTGTAAACAGCAATAATGTAGAGCTAAGTAAGACCTACAAATAATTTCAATGATCAAAATGGTCAGTTGACCCCTTTATAGTCAATTTTTAACAATTTTCATAATTTTTATAAATCTTGTAAAATTTTACAAATATTTTAACTACTAGGATAGATTCATAGGTTCATTATAGATAGAGATAATTGTAAGCAGCAAGAATGTTCAGTAAAGTAAGATCTACAAATGCATCATTATCACCAAAACACAATTTTGCCATGAATCCATCTGTGTCCTTCGTTTATGATATGCACATAGCATGCATAGACCAAGGTGAATGACACAGGCTCTTTAGAGCCTCTAGTTTAAATTGAGAGCGTGTCAATTTATGAATGCTTAGAAAGTTGTTTTGTTTTAGATTAAGCTTTTAAAATTTTTCACCAAAACCCAACCTAAAACAATAAATAATAAGTCAGTATATTAAATATTTGTCAGATCACGAAAATTTGGTATGTTAGAAATTAATTTACAACCATCATGTGACCATTGTGTAATTAACACACTTCTTGTGGACTTTTAGTCATTAGTGTTACAGGATAAAGGAGTTGTCATTTTTTCAGAAAAAAAGACCCTAGTTTATTTGAGTTTATGATATCTTCCCCTCTGTATATTTAGAAAATTCAATTGGTTGTGTGACATCTTGATCAAAATATTTAATTCACATCTATGCTCTTGCTCCATATAAAATTTAGTGACCATTTTTATCCCATATTATGGTACTGAAAATATGTGTTATATAGGCATGGTGATAAATTTTGGATGGAGCATATAATAGTTGCAACTTCCTGAGTCAATGCAAAGATCAGATGGTTTGGGTCCTCCTTTCATGTCCTATTTGGTTATGTAGTATCCCAAGTAATTTTTTTAAACATCATCAGCTTTCTAAACATTTATTTCTGAGCATTCCCTTATACAGTTAGTCAAGAAAAACACCTTGACTGATATATAGAAATTTGACATGATTTTAAAACTAATCACAATGAATACTAAAATTTATGATAAAAGAGATGATTTTTCATTTCCTATTGTTAATTATCCATTTTTAGATGGTGACGTTCCCTTGTCACCATCTTACGGTGTTTATATATCTCAACTTGTACGATTCGCTTGTGTATGTAACAATGTTTAAGATTTTAACGAGAGAAATTTATGTATTACTGAAAAATTATTACACCAGGGTTTTCGATATCACAAACTAGTCAAAACATTTACTAAATTTTATCATCGGTATAAGGACATCATTCGTAAATATAGCTCAACATGCAGACTTCTTATACGTTCAGGTATTTCACATCCAATTTTTTATGGAAATATTCTTTATAAAGCACAAAGGTGTCGGTATTCACCTCAAAAACTAATCAAACCTTTGAATAGACTTATTAAGAAGGGATATAGTTATGATACTGTTGTCAGGTCATTAAAGATTGCATATTTTGGCGTTAATATTGATTCACTTATAGGGTCTTTGCATCGGAACTAAACACATTTATTCAATAAACAGTTGCGCCATGAGCGCATGATAAGCCCAACGTCTTATGTGGAAGTCTTATGCAATAATCATGAATAGTTTCTGAGAAAGTTTTAAGCAATAACCATAAATTGTTTTAGAGACACGGCGGGAGCTCTGAGACCCCCCACCCTGGTTTTTTTTTTTACAAAAAACTGAATATTACGAAAAATAATAAAATTTTGAATCAAACCAAAAAGTATACAGATCTTTAGATTAATATAACAAAGAAGTGTGTAAAGTTTTAAGCAATAATCATAAATTATTTTTGAGATACGGCGTGACTTGTAAAAAACCCTCCCCTGTTTTACAAAATACTCAATAACTCAAAAATGAAATTTTGAATCATCACCAAAAAGTATACAGATCTTTAGATTAATATAACAAAGACATGTGTAAAGTTTTAAGCAATAATCATAAACAGTTTTTGAGATATCGCGCGACATGTAAAAAAAACCCTCCCCCTTTTTTACAAAATACTCAATAACTCAAAATGAAATTTTGAATCAACTCCATAAAGTATACAGATATTGAGATTAATATAACTAAGAAGTGTTTAAAGTTTTAAGTCATAATCAAGAATCGTTTTTGAGATACAGTGCGACATGTGAAAAAAACACACCCCTGTTTTAGTTATAAAGTGCTGTAACTCAAAAAGTATAAATCTTATTTTCACCAAAAAGTATACAGATCATTTGACCATCATAAGAAACAATTATATTAAGTTTCATGAAATTTGGATAAGTCGTTCTCAAGTTACGGTGCAACATGTTTACGCCCGACAGACGGACAGACGGACGGACACCGGACATTTGTATACCATAATACGTCCCGTCAAAATTTTGACGGGCGTATAAAAACCAGTTGTTGGCATGACACGAGTTATGTTCTTCTCATATATGTTATGATGGTATGATACTAAACCCCTAACGGGAAGGATTGTGCATGATGTTCATATGATGAAATCATAATCTTTCAGTCAGTTTAATTGAAGTCTGGAGCTGGCATGTCAGTTAACTGCTAGTAGTCTGTTGTTATTTATGTATTATTGTCATTTTGTTTATTTTCTTTGGTTACATCTTCTGACATCAGACTCGGACTTCTCTTGCACTGAATTTTAATGTGCTTTTTGTTATGCGTTTACTTTTCTACATTGGCTAGAGGTATGGGGGGGGGGGGGGGGGAGATCTCACAAACATGTTTAACCCATTGAAGACCTGTTTAGGTGACCTTCTGCTGTTGTTTTTTTCTATGGTCGGGTTGTTGTCTCTTTGGCACACTCCCCATTTCCATTCTCAATTTTATATTGGTTAATTATTAAGTTGGTATACATAGAAAACTGTTTTATATATTAATTTTAAGCATGTTAAGTGTTGTTACTGTTTTCATTTTATGTGACACATTGATAGTCTTGCTATTTTCCTTTCAGAATGGTTGAAACAAAGGGAATTTGATCCAAATTTTGAAGATTTATCCATAAAAGTTCTTGATGAAAGACTTGAAAAATTTTATGCTGAATTAAGAACAGCTGATGGTAAATTATACGCAACAAACTCATTCCGAGGCATCAGAGCTTCCATCAACCGCCACCTGACTACTTTCCCTTATAATAGGTCATTATCCTTATTCACTGATCATGAATTTCATAAATCAAACAAGGTTTTCAAAGCTATGATGCGGAAAATAAAAATGGAAGTTGTAAAGAAAAACTTACCACCACCAATTTCAGGAGAAGACATGACAAAGTTAACAAGATCACCAGTTTTAACCATCAACACTCCCAAAGGATTGCAGAACAAAGTGTGGCTTGATTTGACCCTTAATTTTACATACAAAAATTGTCTTAAACAACGTGATTATAGAACTCATATGTTTGTTTTTAAGACTGATGACAATGGAATGGAATATGTAGAGATAAAGGATCCTAATAGACAACCTGGTGAACTCAGTCCAAAAATGGTTGCAACTAGAGACATATATTGTCCAGTTGCCTCATTGATGAAATATTTAACAAAGCGTAATAAAGCTTCAGAAGACTTCTTCCAACAACCTAGGTGTCAGAAATCTATGACTGATGACAGTTGGTACACGTCACGTCCCTTAGGGGAAAGACAACTTGCAAATATGATGAAGAATATCTCAAAAGAAGCAGGGCTTAGTCGTGTTTATTCTAATGTAGTGCTGAAGGAAACTATACTAAATTCTTTACTTTACATGCCTATGCAACCTGAAAAAGTACAGAAGTTTTTAGTTCAGTCTACACCTTTATTTATATTTAATTCAAATGAGAATAACATTATTAACATTTAAATGAATTATCAAATGATTATCAGATATCTTGTTCAGGATTGCTAGCAATGAAGTTTAGAAGTCACCGAACACCAATGCATTTTACATCGTCTTTTTTTTTTTTATATAAATTTGTGATTATTATTTAGTAAAGTGATACAATTCTAGAAATAATGTCATTTCTTCAAATATGCATTGGATATATTCTTTTGTCAATATTTTAGTATGAACAACAACCCTTGTGGAATTTGCTTTTTCCTCCTGCCCATAGTGGACAGCCCACCTGTGCCAACTCTAGCTACTGTGGATTTTTTTAAATTGTCGTGGTTAACAATTTTTGTGGATTAAAGAAAACTAACATGTTCATGGATATTTATTTTGAGGTTTTGCCTTAGCCTGGATACAAGCCTATTAGAAATTTGTCATTGGTTGAACATAGAATTTCGTGGTTCACCTTTATCCATGAAATAAACCCAAATTGATATCTAACGAATAGTAATGAATACACAGTAAATTCTCTTGTTTTTCGTAAAAAATTGAAATCTTAAGATTTTTTTTCTTCAATTGGTTGTACTTGCAATTCTTTTAATTCAACAAAATAAAGTGCATGAGTTATTGCCATTTGATGACAAGATTTATAAAATTTGGGGATTTTTCCTTGGGTCTTAAAAATTTAAATGTATAGAGAAAATTTAAATGAGCAAAAAGGATCAACAAGACTAGATATACAATTAAATATTTTATAGAGGAAATGGTTGGATGACTCATTACTGTAGTTATGGCCCTTAAATGAAGATTTTTTCGGGTTGTTTTTTTTTGTTTCGTTATGCATATTAAAATAGACAAATAAACACTTTAACTTTAAGTCACAAAAGAGATCAGCAAAACCAGATCCACTAATAAGTCAAATATTGCCAATATAGTTAGTAGACTCCCACTTTACAGGAGTGATTGCCCTTTAATAACGATTTATTTTTACTATCTTTTGTATATTTAACAAAAAACTAAAAGATAGGAAACTAAACAGACTAAATGACCAGCAATACAAGATTAAAAAACAGATTTTTATCATGAATTATATTCTCATCCACAATGTTAGATAGCATTCTTTGATGAATATCCACAGGTGATAGATACAGGCTCCTTAAGAGCCTCTAGTTGTCTTCACCCTTGCATAATACAGAAGTTACAGAATACAAAACATAGGGATATCAATTCAGTAGCAGCAAAAATTATAAGTGTTAAGCTTTGTATATCAGACATAAGACTTCATACCTTGTATCGGTATACTGATGCCTTATGTTTCAAAGTTTCTGTCTATGATAAGTGCATTGTCCTTGATCCAAATTGTTTTTTTAGTTATGTGAATTTCTCAACTACTATGAGTAAAAGGATAACTATATTTTGTTTGTTGGTTCCTAGCGATGTCTTTGTGTGCCAGACAGGGTTCACCTAATATTGACCTTATGCATGTCGTTGATTATAATTAGTGATCAAGGTTAAAGCTACTTGATTAGACCAGGGTTGAAGTCATAGAACTTTGCTCAGTGCTCTCGGAGCACAACAATCATGCTCGAAACATGAAATCCAACATTTTGATTGGTTGATTTTGGAGTGCGATTACAAAAAACTGACTTGAAAATTTTTGGACTTCAAGGCCTGGTTCTCATAAGTAATTGGTCAAAGGTTCATTGGTCGAAAATTAGTTTTCCTGGTTAAATATGTTTCTCTGGTACTGTAAGAAATAAGGTAAACTATATATTTAATGTATGGAATGATTGTAAGGTGAACATGATTGTCTGGTAGAGTTCATCTAACCATGAACCAATTTTTCACGGTCAATATTTAAGTTTTCATGGTATTGCCTATTTCTTGTATACTATATACTAGTTTTAACAATAGGCCAACTAAATTTGGTGAATGCAATGATTGCAAGGTGTATTTTGAACTATCAATGTAAAATAAATCATGAATTTTAAAGCAGGAGAGACATTTCAGTTTGTGCACTCTTGTCTTTGGAAGTTTCTATATGAAGTAAATGCCTCATAAGAATAAAGGAACAATTCGGCAAGCAGAGGGGCACAGTTGCTTACCCTTCCGGACCACCTGAGAACGCCTCTAGTTGTTTGTGAGTTCGTGTTGCTTATTCTTTAGTTTTCTTATGTTGTGTCATGTGTACTTTTGTTTGTCGTTTTCAATTTTAGCCAAAGCATTGTCAGTTTACTTTCGAATTACGAGTTTGACTGTCCCTCTGGTATATGTCGTCCCTCTTAAATTGGTTCCCACATGCAAGCCGATTGCCAGTTTCAGTGAGCGTTTTGTGTCAATCAATGATTTTTTTTATTACAACGTATGAATTATCCCTTCCTTTAAAAGATATTTGTATTTGAATTACAGAGTGTTTTTTTGAAGTTTAAACCGACAAGTCTGACTTGCTCTGAATTCTAAACACCGCTAGCTTACTGGCGAAGAAGCAAATACGAATTTCAAGTGTAAATATGATGGTCACAAGTGAATGAAAATTGTAAATGTTTGCTTTTTTAAAACCTTATCAATGCTGTCCAGGGACATCCAAAAACACGACTATTTAAGCTGGTTATGGCATATACATCATGATAATGTATAGTGATAGTAGAAAATCTAATGACAGTGAGTGTTTCACGCTCTTAAGAGCTATTTTGAACTCTGTGTAGAGTATTTATACCTTGTGAATGTCCACTATCAGATCCGTAGTCCTCAGTCCATAGTATGAAAAATCAGGAAAAAGAGAGTCATTTAGATAAAGCGCAACAAGAATGTTTGCAATTCATATTTATTGACTTTTTTCGACTTTGGAGTACTTCGATATTGTTACAGGTCCGTGGTCTTCTCTCTGGATGTAACAAATACTTTGCCTTCGGTATCTTTTTTCTTGCATGCACCTTTCGCAGTAATGAATAATATGAGTGGATGTACAAGTGACGTCACTAATAACAATATCATGAATATTTTAACCTGAAATAAAAAGTCAATTGCATTGTGCATTGGTATAAAAATACTAATAATAATTGACATGTGATTTTTCATTTGTATAAGTATTAATAATATTAACCTGCTCGTGAAAATGTGTGTCCGTTTTACTTTCATATATATTTCAGCTAAACAAGTTATTGTTAAAAATCCAACGAAAGCATGCATAGCAAAAACGACTAGACGCGTTAAAGAGCCTGTATCGCTCACCTACATCTTAAAAAATCATCATGAACAGAAGGCGATAACTCTACAAAGAGTTAACTGACAATAACAGTCATGCTGACGTTTTGTGAGCTTATATATAAATCCAAGCAGATACATATAATACATATGTTTTATATGTCTATGATGCAAGTTTCTATCAACATTTATATTTATTATATTTTGGGTAAAACGCATAAATCAAATTACTAGTCGACCGTGAAGATTTCAGCAATGATGACTTATAGTACAAAATGTATGTAGTAAAGTGATACAATTCTAGAAATAATGTCATTCCTCAAATAGGTATTGGATGCAGTCTTGTGTCAATATTTAGATATGAACAACAAACCTTGTGGATTTTGCTTTTTCCTACTGCCCACAGTGGACAGTCCACCTGTGCCAACTCTAACTACTGTGTTTTTTTTAATTTTCGTGGTTACCAATTTTTGTGGATTAAAGAAAACTAACATGTTCGTGGATATATATTTTTGAGGTTTTGTCTTAGCCTTGATACAAGCCTATTGGAATAGTTATCAAAGGTACTAGGATTATAATTAAGTACGCCAGACGTGCGTTTCGTCTACAGAAGACCCATCAGTGACGCTCATATCAAAATATTTAGAAATCCAAACAAGTACAAAGTTGAGAGCATTGAGGATCCAAAATTCCAAAAAGTTATGCCAAATACGGCTAAGGTAATCTATACCTGGGATAAGAAAATCCTTAGTTTGTCGAAAAATTCAAAATTTTGTTAACAGGAAATTTATAAAAAATGACCACATTATTGATATTCATGTAAATACAGAAGTGTTGACTACTGGGGTGGTGATACCCATGGGGACGAAATGTCCACCTGCAGTATCATCGACCCAGTGGTGTAAATAGTTACCAATTATAATTTAGTACGCCGGACGCGCGTTTTTTTCCTTCATTTTTTCCTTTGTTGAACATTGAATTCCACGAAATAAATATTGAAGATTTCAGCAATGATGATTTATTTATAGATCTAGATCATGTCTTGTTGATTATTTCGGTCCTTTAAAGTTCCATCTATCTATTACAGTTTTTCAGATACCGGTATTTCTACTGGGCAACCAAAACAAAATGACATACATGTATATAACAGCCGGAAGATCTGATATTATCATTTTTACAATTTTGTTTCTGTTAGATTTCCTCCACCCAGCAATTTTCGAGATAATATAACAATCTTACATTATACCAATATGTTAAATTTTTAACCATGTTGGCCATGATGGTTGGCAAGCGGGGTCATCTGACATTTTTTCCAAACGTTTAAACTAAATACCCCAATAACGGTTGTGGCCAAGTTTTGTTAATTTCGGGCCAATAGTTTCAGAGGAGAATATTTTTGTAAAAGATCACGACGACGGACTACTAAGGACAAGCGACGAGAAAAGCTCACTTGGTCTTTTGCAAACTCCGGACAGTGATCGTTTCCGTTCCGGAACTGTTTTCCCTTACTCCATCAAGTTAACCAAAAATATGTAGCAGTACACATCACTAATTTTGATCATGGTTAAATCTCTGTATCACGTTAAACCGTCATAATCTAGATAGGATCACACGTTCCTTTTTGTGGTTGAGTAAAAAATATTTCATTTTATTTCAAATGCTTAAATTCATATAAATGATGACGGTATTTAGTACATCTAATGCTACGTTAAATTTTTAATATAATATATAAGGTCTACTTAGTGATGTGTATGTTAAGTTGAACAATTGAAAGAAAAAAAAATTCTTGAACACGTGCATCATTTTGCATTAGATAGTTTTAATAGGTGTTATTCACGCAAGGAGTCGATTTCTGAATCTTAGCAACTAACCTCAGTATGCTCACAGTAGATATAAAAGACAATGAATTATTGTATTTCCTAATTTTGTAATAAATAATCCCTATCATTTATTTACTTCGTCTTTTTTATATGATATGGCCACATGTGTTTGTGGAGTGGAACTCCTTTTTTTGGTTAAGATAGAGGGAATATATATATCTTTTTTACTAATATTGTTAAATCGCATAGAAAAGACTTTGAACACCTTAAATAATAAAACTAAGTTAATCAAATCTACAGACACCTGTGGATATGACACAAAAGCATTCCTGTATTCCGAATTATTTTATAACTGTTTGCTTACCTGGAATTGTGCATTAGTAGATTGGTTGTACCACAGAAAGATAGCGTACTGTGACAAGGAAAAAATTCCTCCAGTACACAAACCCAAAGGAAATATCACATTGGTATGGTTTAGTGGATATCTAAAATACAGAAAGTATATTTAGAAGTGTTTTCTTAAATTTTTGTGCAATGCAAATATAAATCAGACATATATTCGTCTAAACATATACGAGCACTTGTAATATATATAATAAGTGATCCTAAAATCCAAGAAGGTTGAAATGCCTTTTATTGTCAGGCTCCAATGTTAATTTTCGACAAACGTACGCGTCAACTTGTGGTGGTTTGTCAAACTAGCTTTATTTGTCAGACGTCTGAATTATTCAAACGTTACCGTAATAATGGAAAAATATACCCTGATTCGTCAAATTCATTTGATTTTTGAATCGTCTTTAAGAAATTAACTCAATGTTTCATTGTGGAGTTTTTGTGGTCTTTTGTTTGAATTTTCGTCCCTTTTTAACATGATGGAGTCTGACTTATGAATTCTTCATGTCCCTTTGCATTGTTTTCTCGTTTAAACAAAAAAAAAGTTATTTACGTTGCATTCAACATATACATGCATCACATTTTAAATTATTTCAAGCATTCAGTTTAGACCCCAATAACTCTGTTTAAATTTTCTTAAAGCATTCAGGTTGTCTTTTTAAAGGTACACGGATGTCTGTCAACCTAGTTTTAGATTTAATACAAGTCAAACAATTTTGTTAAACGATGATCTTTTTTTATATATCTTTTTAGAAATACAGTTGTTGTAATCAAATATGAATACATTACATCATTTTAGATTGAAATGCACTTTGCTTGTATAGATACTTGAATGCACACGAATATTATTTAGATCTTATCAAACACATGACATATAATGTATAACGAAATATTTTTATATTTCAATAGGAATAAATTTAAAACTGGTATTCTAAAAAAACCATCGACACCGTATTAGTTCGTTGTTTCATTAAATAACCAAAAAGACTTTTCTTCTCTTCTCCTTTCTGTCTTGTTTTATTTTTCTGCTGTCGTGCCACTGTGTGACTTTGTTTTCTATTACTAAAGCTTTATTATTTATGTGTTTGCTGTTATATATATGTGTAATGTATATGCAATTAGAGGACTAAATATAACTGAAATAGTTGTAATTACTTGTGTCCAATTCTCGATTATTGCAATAAAATATAAAATAAATAAAATAATCAGTTTTTAAACCTCTTACTTTTGTTTTCTTGTGAACAGTTGTCTCATTGGCATTCATGTCATACCCCCTTAATGCAATAGATAAGAGTTTAAGATAAAATACTTACGCTGATACAACAAATAGCATGGCTGAACTGAACAGAAATGAACGAAATACTGTGAATACAACAAATTCGATATACAGCGTCGTTTCCGATGTGAAGAACGATAAAATGTGAAGCACTATTCCTAATACACTGACAATAGTTAGTGGCAGAATGTTTGGCAAAAGCGCTCTTTGTTTCATAACTTTTCTATCTAAAATAAAGAAATAATTTTCTCAATGAATTTGTTTTATACAATACCATACAGAAACAGAATTGAATATTCGGTTGAAGAAGAGCAAGAGATGATGTTAACTGCAAAATACGTCGACTAATGAAAGGTTGATAAATCTACACTAAATTAAGAAATAATCTTTTAACAGATACAGATAAATACAAATACAAGACAAATATATGACGCCTTTTTCATTGCTTCTGAATAGAATACAACATAGCTTATCAGTTCACTATTGTTAACCATGAAACTTGTTTCAAGGACTTTAATTTGGTGGTTGTTAAAACATACAATAACAGTTTTAGTTTATGATCTGTACAATATTGAACATGTTGTATCTTTTTGACAATACCAGTATTGTTGAGTACAGATAGCATCCGTAAACGTATATAAGACATAAATGTATACCTTTGAATAGCTTCCTTTGCCATTCTGCCATACTCCCTGGAAGGAATGCTGTCACTATACCACTGAACATAATATAGGATAAGACATTGGTGAAATAACTCACTGAAATAAAGAAATAAAAGTACAAGAACAACACTGTATACACAGAGGTGATTCCATTGTCACATATCTAAAAGAACATTGTTGTCTCGCTGGCAAAACTCGAACCACACAAAACGGGAGGAAAAGGGGAGGGGGTTGGAAGGAATTGTTCGGGACGTTGACAGACCATAATCCACTTTTTGCCTCGTGTACATACATATATAATTCGTCTAAACATCAGCTCAACAATGTTAGATCTGAAAATTTTCGGAAGCAAATTGTTTATTCTTTCCTGGCCGGGATTCGAACTCGTGCTTCTGAGATAATATGCCAACCAATTGCCTTGCACTGTGCCCGATGCGCTATACAACTCGACCGCCAAGGCTCTACAAATAATAGAGCTTTCGGTGGCCGGGTTTAACTTTTCATCGTCGGTTTTTATCGAGCGTCGTAACAGATAATGATATATAAGGCATAAAGATGGAATTCTAACAAATCAGCTCAATTATCTTTCGTACAGGATCTTACAAAATAATGCAGGATGTTTATGTTGTTTGAATTTAGTCACACGAACTTTCCAATCTTGCCACCAGTGATCATATACTATATTCAAATTATTGATAAGGTTTAAGAAAAATAGAACTTAACAAGTACGAGTTACGCTTGACTGTATCTAGCATCTCTCTTGATTATGATACCATGCTTTTGATAGAGAATAAAACCTACCTTGGTCGGGAACTGCATTCTGTAATCTACTATTAATTGTTCCAATGTAGTACAGGAAATTCAACATGAAAACTGACATTATGAATAGGAAGGAAATAGTCGGCAGGCAACATAAACTGTCTTTCAAAGATGGACATTTGTTCACAGTATAATTTTCTTGGTTTTTATTGTATGACCTTTCAAACGAGCAATTTAGCACTACAATGAAAAATATGAACTATATGAAAAAATAAACCCTGAGGACAAGGCAAGGCAATTAAAGAAAATGTTAATGTAAATTGTTCAAAAATTCCAAAGTTTCAACGATTAACGTTTGATTTCACAAAGCTTTTTTTTGGGGAAGACAAGTGGGAGTCGAATATAATTGTATGCATCAGGTGAAAGTTATTCTACAAAATTGCAAACATTGAAACTATCAATATTTAAACAATAAAAGATATCATATGTTAGATAAACATAGGCCGATAAATATAAGTCTCATTACGAGTCAGAATTGGATATCGTTTGATATCAACATTATACTAGTAAGTCTCGTCTCTTTTAAACTTTCACACTTAAAATGAACCGAATTAAGTGCTTTTCTCATATGTACAAAAATGAGATGATTTCAGCTCCCCAATTGTGAATTTTCCATTTCTATGTACCAACATTCCAGCAGCGCCTACATACGGTGTATGTATCTCCCAATTGATACGATATTCCCCGGTTTGTATTTCCTATCATGATTTTCTTGATAGGGGGTTGCTGCTCATGTCTTTTACTTCCCAAGTTGTAATTTTACTCCTTTAAAAGTATTTATTTTGTCATTGTGTTAAATGATTTTATTTGACCTCATGTCTCTTACTTTCAAAGCTGTAGTTTCACTCCTTATAAACACATTTTGATTGAAACTTTTCTATAGAAAAAAACCCAGAATTTATTCATATAGGTGGGTTTACCAAAGCTATATGCACAGTAATTTGTAGGTACCACACATGCAATTTCTATATTATACTAAAAGCTTTATATGATTGAACGCTTTCTATGAATATATTTGCAATAATGAAGCTAAGATTAATAACTTATGAGGACCTTCCGCAACCCCTTTTAAGACAACTTTAAGGTGTTTATCGATTTATAAAAAAAATCCTATTGTATTACCTTTTTCTTTTTCCAATAAAGTTTCTGTATTATTCGAATTTATTTCATCAGTTATTTCTGATATCTGTTCATCTTTCGGTTTTATGTCAAATTTTCTATGCAGCAGAAGACTACTTCCGGCGACGATGATATGTAATATGACAAACCCAATAAATGGATATTTATATGGAACACCATAGTCATGGAAAACCTGGAAAAAGAAAAAATATAATTCTTAATATGAACATTAATTTTAGCTTAGATATGTTTTAGTGTCTGTGTTTGTTTTCGCAAAATAAAAAATCCCAATTGTCTAAAATGACCAAACAGTACAGAATTGTCTGCAAGCGAACAAAAACCCCAAAACAAACATGCAACAATTACTATAACACTATCCAAAACTGGAGGATCAAGACTGCAAATTAAACTAAAACTTTATTAATATATAATTAAGTGCGCCTATCGCGCTTTTCTTAATTTACATTCAACGCTCATATAAAAAAAATAAAGTTAGGGATTTATAAAATTTGAAAGAGCTATATGACCAAAAAAGACGTTAAAAGAATATTAGAGCCTTAGTTTTTTTTAATAACTTAGACAAGACTTATATTTGATCATGTTTTTTTAATTTCCGATAATGATCAGAAAATTTGACAATTCAAAGACAATTATTTTTCGTAATGATTGACAGTTTGATATGAATTAACCGACGGTATCTCCTGTAACTAAACAAAAATTGCTACATGTATCACATACATACTATGGTATTAAAGGTTCCTTCTGATGATAATAACTTACTTTTATTATCCGAAATGTAATAACCGAGGAATCACAAGCACCACTAAGAATAGCAATATATAATCCAGATCCAATAGTTAAAAGGGAACTTATCTGTAAAAACAAATGGTACCAGTTAGATTATCTAATAGATGCTAAACACCCAATACTTCAAAATGTATATTGCTTTAAAGATATCTTTGATTTTAAGAATGAAGCAAGTTTTTAAATCAACCGACATCATTACACGACCTTGATTATGATTGTTATCAAAGGTGCTTTGAATTATTTTAAATCCTAAAACAGTGTCCAGAATTTGACACCAGATTGACACACGGTTAAGGAAAATAAATGTTTAAATTCGGGTGGGATGGAACCTTGATGTCGACGAAGGCAGACGACAGCGGAATTTGAGTAGCGCAATCGTTTCACATTCGACATGGTTTTAAATTTTACTTTTTTTTTTATAAGTACGACCATATCCCTGATAATTTATGTGAACTAGAAGCAATGCATTCTAAACTGGTGATACACAATGATTGTAAATTAATTGACAATATATACCATGCTCAATATATCATTCATAAGCTAAAGGTATCTTCTCATGATGATATACAAAATTGATGATTGAAAAATAGGAACACTGTAAGACATTTCTGTCGTGATCAATATTATTATCAAAACATTTGAATTCAAGTTTGATAGAAGTTTGACAGAAGTATACACCTTATCGCTATTCAGTCCACACTGAAAAGATTTTTTGGGGGACAAATTCGTGTAGAGGGCAGGTGGAGCAAAACAAAGGTCATCAGCAATGTGCTGAGGGAGGAAAAAGTTTTGAAAGAGGAAATTTATAAACATTTTGATAGTTTAAGAAGCATTTGTTAAAAGACAAACATGATTTGTTTGATGTGTTTATACGATGGTTCCGACGTGTTTCTATAAAGAGTTTTATGCACAATACATTGTTTGAACACCAGGCCCCAGATAGCTTCAACTGGTTTGAAAAGTTGTATAATTTTAGAAATCACCCGGATAAGAATAAATGGCGATAAGGTGTATAAGGAGCGAGTTCCTACCTTTAGATTTATTGTCAACAAGCATATTCCACCAACTCCAACACATACCATACCGGGTACAATCAGAAGTGGCATGTCTGTAATTTCAATTTTATTTATTGTTCTACTTTATATTAACATAACATTTAGGCCAGACCTATTTTAAGGTTCTTTTCGGTAATACATCTCGTCAACTGTTTTGGTTGTTATTAATCCTTGGTTTTCATAAATTCGACTTTCAGCAGCTTCGAACACACGGAGCATAGTTGTCAAATGCCAGATTTGAAACAACTTTTGAGTTTTTTGTTTTCATTGGCAGTCGTAGGCACTATGTATTTTTAACCTACTATATTTGACGTGTTTTGTTATACCCTAATGCATATGTGTTTCTAGCTTGGTATGGCTTTAAAACAATATTCCAATTTTTTAGGGGGTGGAGCTATATCATGTCAAACTTGCTTTTCAATGTACAATATAATCAGAGCTCCAGTTGAACAAATGAGTTTTATTAGAAAATTCTCTTGGTAATAGTCTTTATAAACTGCCATGGGAGGAGAGAACCTACAGTCAAGTCACAGTAATATATCTTGATATTTAAGACATTTTCAATCTCAAATCTAATGGTATTCTACTCACCTCGATTTACAAAACCAAGAAATAAGCAACCACAGCATGTTATTATTCTGAAAACAAAATTAATAAAATGGTTTACAACATGGATAAAATTATAGATGTTTTTGGGGGAATATGTAAGCAGAACCAGTCAACTTTAAATCCTTTGTCATACAATTTGTTTTAAGAGGTCAAAATCTAAGCAGTAGTTCTCTACCAAATACAATCATATACAATTTTAAATAATGGGATGTTCAAACTAATAAGTAGAAAATAAACAGACAATCAGAACGGTCCGATGACAAGCATGACAAGAAATAGTCCACAAAACGCAATTATGAAAAATAAATGCCCAGGAAAACAATCCAATAAAAAAGGGATGATCGTAAGTGCTCCGGTAGATAAACAGATTCTGGTCTTTATGCATATGTGTCACGTGAAGTTTTATTTATGTATTGTAGGTACAAATAAGAAAATGCGTCTTTCATTGATTTCACGTTTGAAAAAAGATGACATGATTATTGATACAACAGTTGGAAAATGACCATTTTAAATTGAAAACAACTTAAGTGATAAAAGTAATAGAAATATTGCTATAAAATACAAAAGTATTTTTTTTCCAATAATCATTCCTGTTATTTATATCTTATTTGGCCTTTTTACCATTTTTTGATACGAGCGTTACTGATGAGTCTTTGATGGAGTCTTTTGTAGACGAAACACGGGTCTAGCGTAAATATAAAATTTCAATCCTGGTATCTATGATGAGTCTATCTAAGATCTTTTTATTTTTTTTTGAAATAAATCATATTTAAATTGCAGATCAATAAATGGTTTAAAAATTACGCAAATGTTAACCTTGGGAGAGAAAACTGTTTTAATCACTCTTGGAGTCTGTCAGTAATATAAGTACATTTTGTGTACACGGTGAAAAGCACTATCAAATTCTGATATCTAATATATCTAAAGCGTCTCAGTTTGTAATTTCGCAATTTCACAACGAGCAAAGACTCTTCGCAAAATTCAAATTATACAATGTCTATTAAACTAGGACGTTTTTGTAACAATAGTAAACAGTACTATTGAGTATATTGACTCGTAAAAGTTATAAATATATATTTACTTTTAAATCTGCATGTCTAAATACATGCATATAAGCATGTTGTATTTCTGATTGACTCAGATACTAAATTTTATCAACATAAAAATTAAAC